>JADRCD010207228.1:0-14540 GCA_019843815.1 Montemys delectorum
TGAGGGTGCTTGTGTAAGCTAAGTGTTTGTGTCTTCGGGTCCTCTATGGCTCTCTTTCTTTACCTTTTCCCTTTCCCCTTTGACAGGGTCTTTGTAGCTCAGAGTGGCTAGAACTAGTTGTGTAGCCCAGGCTTGCCTCAAACTCTGATCCACCCGCCTCAGGCTTCTGCCTGCTGGGATTTACAGGCAATGCCAAAGTTAACTTCATGTTTTCTGTGTTGGTGGCAGAGTGACTAATGTCCTGACTGATGGGGAAGGACCATGCTTAGGAAGTGGCCACTTGTCTCAGCCAGGGGTGGGATAAGGGTGAGTTGGGATATGTGGGTGAATGAGGATTAGGGAAACTGAGTCAACATTCCTCTGTTAGTCCTCTTTGCCAGACCCTTTTGGCAAATCACGGTTATGATCTTGGGCCTCAGGGAACCAACTCTTAGGGCCATCACACTGGGAAGCTGCTCTTGGGGGTGGGCACAGCCGGTGGGTAGCGGCACTCAGAGGCCGTGCTGTTCTTCTTCTCCGTCTGGCAGAGTGGGCGGGTGACACTCAGTAAACTAGAGTGTAGGAAATCCGGCCTGGTGCTGCCTCTTCTATTTTTCTTTCTCTTCTCTGCCCTCAAGTCTACACTCTGTTGGCACTGCACTAGGGGACACTCGAGGACCTCAGCGTTGTGATCATCCTGAATCCTTGGGGACCCTTCCTCCAGGTCAGATAGCCATCTTCTCCTGGCTTGTATGCCGATAGTCACAGTGAGGCTAACTCCTCAGTTTCTGCAGGGTTGAAATCTGAGTGTTAGCCTACCGGGACTTGATCCATTTTAATGGGTTTGTGTGGCAGACATGGTAGGTCGGGAGGAACTTTCTAGTCTCTTGTATCCTGCTTTTACCTCCTTCTTGTTCCAGTTGGTTGGTATGGCCAATGACCATGAAAGTGGATGGGTAATGGAAGATGTGTGTGTGTATATGTGTATATGTGTGTGTGTATGTGTATGTGTGTGTCTGAGTGTGTGCTGGAAAGGGAAAGAGGTGTAGAGAGACTGGCAGAGAGAAAGGATAGAGCAAGAGAGAGCAAAAGAGAGGAGAGAGGAGAGATGGGGGAGGGAGGGAGGGAAGAAGGGACAGAGAGAGAGAGAGAGAGAGAGAGCGAGAGAGAGAGAGAGAGAGCGAACGAGCGAGCCGCCTCACTGGTTGTTTGGTCTGTGCCTGGTTTTCACATCTGTGCAACAAGGAAACAGCCAGAGCGGCCTCAGGGTGGCTGTGAAGATGAATCAGGCTGCTGTCACATCGGGGACTTAGTCAAGTGTTCAGCACCCATTTGTTCTCTGTGATGCTTTGCAGAAGATATGTTGGGGACACAGGGGGCTACTTGGGGAGTACTGGCTGTGTTGGGGAGCACTGTGTCAGGCACTTTCCCATATTCTGCTGTCTGTGGAGACTGAGACCATCACTCAGGTTCAGAAGACAGCTGTCTGAGCATCTCTGCTCACCATGCTGCCTGGGCCCCTGCCTCAGTTTCCCTGGATCTTTATGTAGAGATCAGGAAGGAGTATAACCTGTTTCTCAACTGCTGTGGGGAGGAGCCTGGGCCACAAGTGCAGCACATGTTCCCAAGGGGCCAGGAGATGCTGCTGGCATCACACCAGAGTAGGTGTGGCTGTTTCTCCTCTCCCTCTCCCTCTCCCTCCCCCCTCCCTTGCTCTCTCACCTCTACCTATTCATTTACTTTTTATGGTGTGTCTGGTGGTGGTGAGGAATGGGGCAAGCCTGTGTGTGCTGCTGTGATGTAGGAGCAGAGGTCAAAGAACAACCTGTGGGAGACTCCTTCCACCCTATGGGTCCCAGACATTGAACTCAGGCTGTCAGGTTTGGCAACGGGCTGAGCCCTATTGCTAGCCCTCTCTTGGGATGTGGGGGTCCTGAGGTGGGTGCTTGCTAGCGTAGGCTGCAATTCAGCAGCCACAAAACCAAGGAACACTGAAATAAGAGCCGCATTGAGTGGACCCTGCCTGGGCCAGGGCAGCAGGGGCGGCCCTGCCTTGCTCTGTACCGATTGGCTGCTAGCCGGGGGCGTGGGGGTTTGGGAGGTGGGGTGGGCGGGAGACACTTCCTTGCTATGTGATAAGACAAGTAGACTCCCGGGTTGGGTCGCTGTGACTTCTGGGAGGAAGGTCCCTGCCCTTTAGAGGCCGCTGAAGCTTTGGGCAGGGGATGGGTAGCTGGAGAAAACGCCTGGGTCCTGTTCCCAGAAAGTGTCTTTCCTGCACAGAGCAAGGCATTGCGTTTTCTGGACCTCAGTTTCCCCCTTGTCTGTAAAGCAGAGGCACGGGCCCGGTGGTTCTCCTGGTGTCTGCAAGGCCCGAGTTCAAGAGTTTTGATGATGTTCTTTTACTTCCAAAACTGTATCAGGCCAACCTTGCCTCAGGGATTTCCCTCATGATGTTCCTTCCCCAATGGTGGCTGGGGGTGGGGGTGGGGGTGGGGGGAACAACGTTCCTTAGAGGCTCCGGGAGGGATAGATTGAGTGACTTGCCCAAGACCACAGAGCACAGCGTCTAGAACGTAAGCACTTTTGTTCCAACCCCACAACTTAGACCTTGACTCCTCTTCTCCCTGAGTCTCTCCAAGCCCAGCACCCTAGGGACAGAAGGAAAAGTAGGGAGGGGACGTCCTCCAAGGTGGGAGGGTGGCCCGGTGTCAGCTGGAAACCTAGTTCTAAGCTCTTTCCTCATGGCAAGAAGAAGTACTGCGAGCCTGCTAGGCAGCCTTAGGGAACAAGGTATCTCATTTATTCACTAGGCAAACAGGGAGGCCCTGGGTTTGATTCCTGGCATCACAGAACAAAATGGAAAACAGTGAAAGAAACAGACCTAACTGGAAAGTGGCTTGATCTGGCCTTAGAGAAGGGTAGGGTAATTTGCCTCTCATCCCCTTTGGGATCTCACATCCATCTCTACCCTCCAGGCTATTGGTAAGCACACCCCCTCCTTACCATGACCCTTCCCACCCACCTACTGTTGCAGCTCCTGGCTCTCACAGCCCGAGGCCTCTCAGCTGACCTCTCCTTTCCTGGCTGAGCCCAGCAGCACACTGAAGAGCCAGGCTTTGACTTTGAGTATCTGACCATGTTTTTGCTCTTACCCCTCCGCACACAGGGTGGGCAGGGTACTATCTCAGGGCTTAGCTGATGTCTCAGTCTGTAGGAGTCAGAGATGCCAGATGCCACGGTTGCTCTGGGCCAGAGGTAGCCCCCCCCCCCCACTCCCCACTGGGGATGGGGTGGGAGCATGTCTACAATGGTTTGTAGCTCCGTGGCTTCCTAGTCTCTGTTCAAAGGCTACTTCTGGCTCGAGGAGCCAACTGGTAAGGGCAGCTCTCTCATGAGCTCCATTCCCATGCCAGCTTCCTCCTCTTTGTCTTCTGTCCCACAGTCATCACACATACTGCCACACTAAGCAACCACAATGGCTAATGTCTTCTGAGTGCTTTCTGTGCTCCAGGCTGCTCAGAAGTGATGTCCTAAGCCAGCTCCCTTCACCCTGATCCCAACCAATCTCAGGAGGTAGCATTGAAAAACGAAGCCAGGGAGGCAGCCTAGAGCAGGCTGCTGGCATTAAAGCCTCTGCAGTTATGCCCACGTGGCTCTTCTGTTCTCCTGCCTCTGGGTGGCCTATCTCAGTGTATTCATCCCGGGTACCCCCTCATGGCCTCCGGGTGCTTACCTTTTCCTTCCCCGTCAGATGTCCTTCCTTAATAGTGGTATGAGTGTTTTGGAGGAGGGGCTGTTGCTTCAGTCTCTGGTGAGGGGCTCTCTCCTTCAGCTGCGACTCTGTATGCTGAGGGGAGGTGGTAGGTGGCTGCGTCTGGAGTCCCCCGTTCCTTCTCTGTCAGTTTCTTTTAGTGGCCGCGTGTGTAATGGGCATGCTGAACCTGGTACCCAGCTCTCCTGTGTATGTGAGTTGTGTGTGTGTGCGCATGCGTGTGCGTGTATGTCTAAGATCCGTTGGTATTAGTCCTTTCCCCCAAGTTCTAGCTCCAGGTTCTAAATGTTGAGTAGGAGACCTGACCCCATCCTTGTGTCTTGCACTATTAAAGTCTCTATAATGTTGTAGATTTGGGTGTCTGGCATACAGTAGGTGCTTACTATGTGATTGTGACATTGAACCCATCTCGCTGATTCTTTTACTCTCACTCCAAGCCACATGAGGAAATCTAATGAACACACATTTCCATCTTTTGGACACAGCAGGGATACCCCTAGCACTCAAAGACCTGCCTCTGACACAGAAAGGGACATAGGTAGATACATACATATGAACTTTGATGCATGGGCACACAGGTACCAGACACAGAACACAGCACGGATGCAGACACTAGCAGAGACATTCGTTAGCATCCAAAAGAAGATGGTGGTCAATAGACATCACCTCCTTTCCCTCACTCAGACTGAGGAAGAGGCAGAGGCCACCACGACAGGCATATCCTATGGCCTACAGTGATCAGTGGGACAAACAATGTGGCCACCATTCAACCCTAGTGGGGGCAGTGGTAGGTGAGGTGACGCCTACAGCATCATGTCTAGCAAAGGGGATGGGAACCAGGAGGAGGGTGAGGGGACCCAAAGCTGTTCTTACATTACTAGGAGACCTGAGCTCTGACTCAAGACAGAAGGTGGATCAGGGAGGAAGCCCATGCAGGCATGCACGCACCATGCAGGCATCCATTTGTCCCCTCAGGGAGACCCTTCCATGTACCAGCCCTCAGGAAGGCTTGTGAGCTTGTGAGCAGGCGCACCCTGTATTCTTTGCTGACCAGGAGCTGAACTCTAGATTCCTGTCTAGTCACAGCCTTCTAGAACTCTTTGTACTCCCCTCCTGACCCATGTCACCCTGGGTGAACAAGGAGGTCAGAGGTGGCCCCTTTGGCTTTGCTCACTTTGCTTAGTCTTTCAGATCTTCGCTCAAACTCCCCTGTGAGTGCTGTGAGCCCCTCCTTGACTCTGGCAGTAGGAACCCCACCCCACCCCAGCCCACCCTACCCCCACCCACCCCCTTTCCTGCTTGACTTTCTCTGTATCATAGCACAGCGGAGTCTAACGTGCTTTATGATGAACTTGCTAATTTCGTTGATTGCAAATCTCAAGTGCCTGAGGCCAGCCAGGCCTCCGCTGCTGTCAGCTTCCAAGTCCTCAGCACCTGGAGGAGGGCCTGGTATACAGGAAGGAGGCTCCTCCTCCAGGAGGACTGGAAGACTGTGAGTCGTTCACTCTTGAAAACGGAGGAGGAAGATATCCTTGTCTCTAGGGTGGCAGCCTCCTTGGAAGCTTCGGGCCCCAGGGAAGCACAGGTTTGGCGAGGCTCAGCTCCCCCTAGCCACTCTGTGTGGTTCATTTGACAGTGGTCTTGGGTTGGGAAGAGCCTAAAGGCCAGTGACAAAAGGAACAGCCACAGTCACAGCCCATCCCTACCTCTGCTCACAGCTCTGCTTTTCTTGGAGCATGGTTAGAAGAACATGGAGAAAGGGCTCATCCATCAGCAGTCCCCTCTGTGGATTGGGCAGAGCTGCTGGGGGCGGGGTTAGGGGTTGAGGGGGACTCGACACAGGGCAGGGGGATGCTGTGCCAGCTCTGCCCCTTTCCTTGCACCTCTATCAATTTAGTTAAACTTGAACAGCCTGGGGCCCGGAATTTGTCGTCTGTTGGAGGCAAAGGGGCTCACACCACCCCAAATGCCAGCTTCTCTGAGTGGCCTTCCCAGGTCACACTGGATGAAAACAGCCATCACCTCCATCCTCTGGCTCCAGCTCCGTGGCACTGTAGTCACGTGGGTGTGGGGCCTTGGGGTTGGCACAGATTCTGATCCTGCCCTGAGTGGAGGAGGGTCAGGTGATGTCATGGTTAGTGTTAATTGTCAAGGATATGTTAATATGTCAATAATAGTGTTAATATGTCAAGGATAGTGTTAATTGTGAAGGATATGAGTCTTTAGGTATGCCTGTCTGGTCATCCTGATTTTTATTGAGGTGTGAAGAGCTGCCTACTGTGGGTGGCACCATTCCCTGGCTTGGATCCTGGAGAAAAGATGCTGAGAAGCAGCATGTGTTTATCGATCTCTGTTTCCTGGCTATGGATGTGACAGGACCAGCTGCTTCAAGCTCCCCTTGCCTTGACTCTTCTGTCATGATGGGGTGTATTCTTGAACTATGAGCCAGCATAAATCCTTTCTTCTTTGAGGTACTCTTGTTAGGGTATTTTATCATAGCAACAGGAAAAGTAAGTCAGCCAGGCTTGTGATTCTGTAACCACTGGGACACACATTACCTTCCTGGGTCCCACCCTGCATGGCCACTGTCCTTTCAAATCGAGAGGTCCAAAGGTAGAGCTACCTTAAAGGGGCAGGCTCTGGTGTGTCTATCGGCTGAGCCCTTTCCACTCCACTGCCCTGAGGATCTTCCCTCCCTGCCTTCCACCCTGTCCTGTTCAGAGCTCTCTACCTTGGACTCAATGTTGAGCCTTCTACCAGCTGTCCTGGCTTCAGCCCACCCCAGGCTCTGGCTTCCCAACTCTGTCCGGTTCTCCTTGCTTTACCTCTCTGTGGCCCACACTGTGTCTGCCCCTTAAAGCTGGAACTGACCTCCGTGTCTCTTGCCTCTGATGGCTAGCTGCCCTTTCTAGACTAGGCTCCACCTCCCTCAGAAGCACACCCAACTCTCCCCAGACCCACCAGCCTGGGACCCGTCTATGTCTCTCCTCTCTAGGTTGCCGGCTGGACTCCAGCTAGGCTGGCCCTTGTTTGTGCTGCCTGGAGATGGGGTGCTGTTCTTGTTTCAAAGCCTTTGCTTGGTGGCTCCCTCTGCTAGGTCATCTCTTCCTAAGAGATCTTCTCACTCTCTCCCCTGACCTCATCCAGAAAGGCTATCTTGGTCCCTTGTCCATTCTATGAGGCCATCTCAGGCAGGAACAAGGGCTCTTGCTCATTGCATCTTGCCTTCATTGGGAAACAGATTTCCCAAAGGGCCTAGTTGTCTCTTTGGTTCACCAGAGATCCCTAGTACCTAGCGAAAGCCTATCACGGGGTGAGTACTTAGTGTGTCACTGTGAGTGAATGGATGATCGTTTTAGAACCAAAGTTTACACTCTGGTAACACTTTAGGAAATGCCCCTATGGAAAGTGTGACAGGGGGAGTAGGGTCCCCCAGCACCCCACGCTGCCTTCTAATTCTGCAGCAACATAAGGGCCTATAATGGTTTGCACATGCTTGACCCACTGGGAAATGGCAATATTAGCAGGTGTGACCTTGTTGGAATAGGTGTGGCCTTCTTAGAGGAAGCGTGTCACTGTAGGGGTGGGCTTTGAGGCTCCTGTGCCCAAGCTCCACCCAGTGTGGACTGAGAACCTCCTCCTGTCTGCCCTTGGATGAAGATGTAGGATTCTCGGCTTTTCCAGCACCATGTGTGCCTGCAAGCTGCCATGTTTCTGGTATTGATGGTATTGGACTGAACCTCTGAAACTGTAAGCCAGCCCCAATGAAATGTTTTCCTATATAAGAGTTGCCTTGGTCATGGTGTCTCTTCACAGCAATGAAACCTGAACAAAGACAGGTTCTAGCCTTTCCCCAGATAGCTAGCCCTCCGGCAAATTCTGTCCCTCTCCCAGCTTATCAAGTGCCAAGTGAGCTAAGGTAGTGGGTGTGACTGACCTGGGCTCTGGGCTGATTCAGGCTCCACCTACTGCCAGGTGAGACCCACCCACCTTGCTGGCTCTCAGTAATTCAAGACCTCGCTGCTTGCTTTGTCCCTGGTACTATTTTACCATGACTTACTCCACGCTCATTTTCCTGTCCAGTTACTTCCTTCATCTGTCAGTGAAGCACATTACTAAACCCCGTCTCCCCAGTAGGCCCAGTGCTGGATGCTGGGGTGAGAAATGCATGGGTTGAAGACTAAGAGATTTACATCTTGCCAGGATGCTGGGTGGGTGATTGCAATGTGTGGTGATAAGGCAGGGGTGAGATAGAGACACAGACACAGGGTGAGAGAAGCCTATGAGGGGCTTTTGAACCAGAAAGAATGTAGGAGGTCAGGGATTAGACATTAGCCCTGCTTCCCAGCTTCCCTGGCTGCATAGATTGACAGGAGTGATGGCTTTGACCTTTCCAGAGCCGTGTTGTCCAGCTCTGACTTCCATGTTATATAGCTCAGGGCCAGCACACCCACACCATTCTAGGGTGCTGCATGCTTTTGTGAATGGATTTTCATGGGAAGTAAGACTAAACATCTTGTGTCTATTTTCCCTTAATATGTGACATCTAATCCCAGCACTGGGGAGGTAGAGGCAGGTGGATATCTGTAAGTTTGGAGGCCAGCCTGGTCTACAGAATGAATTCCAGGACAGCCAGGACTACAAAACAAAAACAAACAAACAAAGTGTATTGGCTAGTTTTGTGTGTCAACTTGACACAGGCTGGAGTTATCACAGAGAAGGGAGCTTCAGTTGGGGAAGTGCCTCCATGAGATCCAGCTGTGGGCATTTTCTCAATTATTGATCAAGGGGGTAGGGCCCCTTGTGGGTGGTGCCATCCCTGGGCTGGAAGTCTTGGGTTCTATAAGAAAGCAGGCTGAGCAAGCCAGGGGAAGCAAGCCAGTAAGGAACATCCCTCCATGGCCTCTGCATCAGCTTCTGCTTCCTGACCTGCTTGAGTTCCAGTCCTGACTTCCTCTGGTGATGAACAGCAATGTGGGAAGTGTAAGCTCAATAAACCCTTTCCTCCCTAACTTGCTTGTTAGTCATGATGTTTGTGCAGGAATGGAAACCCTAACTAAGACACAAAGGGAATTGGAATTTTAAGGTTGTGGTGGTGTGAATATGCGTGGCCCATGGGAAGGGCACTAATAGCAGGTGTGGCATTATTGGAGGAGGCATGCCCTTGTTAAAGGAAGGATGTCACTGTGGGCATGGGCTTTGAGGTCTCCATGCTCAGAGCCTCCTTCTGGCTGTCTTCAGAACAGGATGTAGAACTTTCAAGACTCTGCCAGCACCATGTCTGCCTGCAAGCTTCTTCCAGCACCGTGTCTGCCTGCAAGCTGCTATCCTTCCCGTCATGATGATGATGGACTGAACCTCTGAAGCTGTACGCCAGCCCCAATGAAATGTTTGCCTTCGTAAGAGTTGCCTGGGTCATGGTGTCTCTTCACAGCAATGACACACTAACTAACACAGAAGCTGGTCCAGTCTATAGTAAGTTAAAGGCCAGCCTGGGCTATGAGAAAGGGTGTTTTTTTGTTTTTTGTTTTTGTTTTTTTCATTCAATGGCTTCACTGTCTCACTGTCTGGCTGGGATGGAGCCAGTGCAGCTTAAGCAGCTGAAAACATTTCCTGTCTCTCATCCTTTGCAGAAAACATCTGCTCATTTGTTATATATGCTCTAGAATCCCTGCGTCACTCAGTGAACTCAAATCAGGCCTTGGGCTCCATGGGATACAAATCCCGCCTTTGATGCAAGGGCAAGGAGAGCCTGTATTCCAGACACTTCTCTCTCTAACTCTAAGGAAATGGAGACTCAACACATTGGAGTGTGCTCTGGAGGAATGCTGCATTTCATGAAAGGCATTTATTGAGGAACTATTATATTCTGGGTCCTGTACTGAATGAGACAAACTGCCTCCAGGTGCTTCCTGTCTGGCTGGTAAAGTGTGATGCCCTCACTGTGAATGGCCAGGGGAGTCCTGGGGCCCAGTTGTGTGTATCCTAGGGTGGGGCTTTGACCTCAGAGGTCAAAGCCACTTCCATATACAGGTCTTGTATCTATCACACCTGATCAGCTGTCTCTGAGACAGCCTCCCTCTCCCCAACCTCCACACATAATGCCTGCTCTTACTGGTACCAGGGACTGTCTCCCATGTCCATCCTGGTCTCTCTACTACTCAGTATAGGCTGAGTATACAGCAGGCACCCAATGCATGTTTATTGCATTGCCTGATTCCAGATACACAGTTAATGACTGATATCCAGACAGCCCTGTGGGAATTCTACTTAAGATCAAAATCTTGGGGGAATTCAGAAAGGGTAATGATAACTCTCTTATGATATTCCACCTCCCTCCCCAAGACTCCCTTCCAATTACCTGGGCTTGGTGGCCCAGGCCTTTAATCTTATCCCTCAGGAGGCAGAAACAGGTGAATCTCTGAGTTTGAGGCCAGCCTGGTCTACAAAGGCAGTTCCAGGACAGCCTCAGTTGTTGCACAGAGAAACCCTGCCTCAAAACAAAACAAAACAGAACAACAACAACAAAACCCCCCAAACCAATAAATAAGGAAGTGAATAAATAAACAAATAATCTATAAACTGCCCTGCTTTTTCTGTCCCTTTCTGGCTACCTCAACAGTTCCACTTTCCACAGACTTTTCAGGGAAACTAGATCCCAGACTGACCTGCAAGTGCCACCTCTGATCGGAGTAGTTATTATTGAAAGAGGCAGGAGCAATTTAGGTAAGAAAATGCTTCCTACATTTTTTTTTTTTCATCAATGGGATCCGGGGTGATGCTAACTGGGATGCTGTTGGCGAGGGGAAGAGGAGAGGAAGCCGGGTACAGAGGCAGGGGCAGCAATTCCTGGGACTCTGTAAACAAACCCCTCCATGGAGCATAGCTGCCTGAGAGCCTTCAGTGTGGCTGTCCTGGGCCTCAAGGACCCTCAGCTCCTCTCTGGGAAATCCCTTTCGATAACTAACAAGGTCTGTGTTGGTTTCTGGGGATGCTTGAGAAATTTCCTTGGGCCTTCAAAAATGCTTTCTCTTGACAATATGTCTCAGGGGGACTTAAAGATCACAGCAGTTACACCAGGATTTAACTTTAATTTGACTTGTGGGGGAAAGAAAAATCCCCACCCCCCGTCTCTCTAGTACAAGCTGGTTTCATTATTATTTGAGAGCAATATTTCCTGAGTTCCTATTCTGGGCCATGCCCTGTGCTGGAAGAGAATGTCCCTTATCCGCAGAGCTGGGGAATGTGATCCAGCAGACAGGGACATTCTCCCCTGGCCTCACTCTCAGCATGGGGAAGGGCTATGCCTGGCAACCCCTGAGAAAGAGGGGTGGCTTCCTGGAGGAGGTGAGGTTTCAGGACAGCAGAATTTCCTGCCCTCTGCTGTTACCAGGGTACCGAGTAGGCCTGACCTTTGATCCTCAGAGGGAACAACCTGAAGGGAGATTAAAACACCGAGTGTGACTCACGGAGGAAATACTCTGCGGTGTCTGCTTCGTAGTCCGCGTCTTCCGGAAAGTGGTCGATTTGCTTGCACAGACCTTTGAAGTTCCCTGCAAGATAATGCAGAAGGGGCAAGTGAGTGCTTGGGTGGCGTGGCTCAGGACCCACCTGCCCTATCTAGACGCCATGATCTTCCCAGGCATGTTTGCCCTGAATCACAGCATGTGCTGCAGTCCTGAGCCCAGAGCTGAGGCTCAGGGTCAACCCCTGCCTTCCGTCCCCACCTCCCTCACTGCCTTCTGAGGAGCCCAGGTTTGATTCTGGGTTGGGAACTATGCTGAGGGATGGAGGATGGGGTCAGCAGGCCAGTGGTAGGGTGTTCAGCTTGGCAGGGAGTCACCCAATTCTTCTTTTTTTTTTTTTTTAGATTTATTTATTATTATACATAAGTACACTGTAGCTCTCTTCAGACACACCAGAAGAGGGCATCAGATCTCATTGCGGGTGGTTGTGAGCCACCATGTGGTTGCTGGGATTTGAACTCAGGGCCTTCAGAAGAGCAGTCAGTGCTCTTACCCGCTGAGCCATTTCACCACCACCACCACCCCGCCCCCCCCCCCCCAATTCTTTGCAAGCTGCAGATTCTTTCCCTAGAAGGTAGACCCCAGACAGACACAACAGACAACCCCTTAGAAGAGGATGTACCCTCTGCACTGGTAGGGAATTCACCTCCCAGATACACTACCCCAGCAGTTCTGAGTTGGGGGTCAGCCATCTACCATGTTCCTTTTTGGACTCTAGGCTTCTTGTGTAGCCCAGACTGGCCACATGTTCATCATGATCCTCCTGTCTTAACCTTCTAAGCACGGGATCACAGGCCTGAGCCACCATGCTAGATTTTAGTTGTGAACTACAGCTCACCATAGCAACGAGGCACCCATGTGAGACGCGTTATCAGCCCATTTCACAGATGGAAAGCCCAAGCTGGTTTGGAAGTTACTATTTAGTCCAGGCTGGCCTTTAACTCATGACAATTCTCCTGCCTCTGTCTCTCTGATGCTGAGCTAACAGATAAGAGCCACCATGCCCAACTTAGCAAACTGCTTATAGAGTTTGAAGTTCACACACACATATGCACATACACACATGCATATACATACATGTACACACATGTATATATACACAGATGCACATGCGCATGTGCACAGACATGCATACCTATGCATACAAACATATACACACATGTTCACATGCATATGCACACATACTTATATACACATATGCACACTCATACACACATTTGCACACATATGTACAGACATGAGTGTGCATGCACACATACATACATACACACATGTGCACAAAATACATACATGCATGTGCACACACACATACATATATACACACATATGCACACATGTGAAGAATACACTGGGTCTTTTGGCTACTTAACCTAGCTTTGTAAAGCCCAAATCGATCCATCATTATTAGTATGGAACTATAGAAATGATCCCTGAAAGTATATTCTTCGGATCAGTAATTTCTCTAAGGATTTTGGGCTCCTTCCCATCCTTGCCCTGTTCCTCCTCTCCACCCTCCTCCTGCATTTAAGGATGCTAACAAGAGGCCTGTACCACCCTGATACCTTTTTTTTTTTTTTTTTTTTTTTTTTTTTTGGTTTTTGGAGGCAGGGTTTCTCTGTGTAGCCCTGGCTGTCCTGGAACTCACTCTGTAGACCAGGCTGGCCTCGAACTCAGAAATCTGCCTGCCTCTGCCTCCCAAGTGCTGGGATTAAAGGCGTGCGCCACCACTGTCTGGCACCACCCTGATACCGTATTCCCAGTATCCAGGCTTGTGCCTCCTCTTGCTTCTCCACTAGGGAGGCCCTTGCAACAGCTGCCTAACTTCTCCCTCCTACTCAGTTCCAAACCCCAGCCCTTCTGAAGCGCTTATCAAAGCACTTTCATTTTCTTTTTATTTGATCTGACAAATATTTCATTAGTACAACTCTGTGACAAGCGACTGTATGAGGAATATGCACAGGTGATGCAGAGAGCTCCTGAGACCAAGGTCCTAAGAGCATGGGGGCAGATGAGTCTGGAGCCCAGGGCTGGAGGTGGGGCCTCCTGGTGTCCCACTCAGGGACCCAACACTTCCTCCTGAGCCTTATCCATACATGCTTCCTACTGGATGCTTCCTCCTGTGCTTCGCCCCTGCTTCACCTGGTGGCTCCTAGCATAGGGCCAGGCACGAGAGAAATGTCCAGAGGATGAGAGCGGAGGCCGTGAGGTGTGACGAGCCCACCCTCCCTTTCAAGGCCCGTGCCTGGGTGGCCGACTCCCACCCATGTCTTGGTGGCTGTTACTCACTCTGCCTGTCAGATACTTTACCCTGGGCCTCTAGAAGCAGCAGTGAGAACAGTTAAAGCCTCTCCTTGGCTCTCTTTTTCCCAGGCAAGCATGGTCATCATCCTGACTGGCCCTTGCCACTCATGTTGGTGCCTCGGTGCCTTTCATCCCCGTCTACAAACTCAGAGCACCAGGCAAGCCACTGCAGGACACCCTAGTCACCTGCTTTTACATCTGTGCCTTCTCCTTCCCAAGGTTTGAAAACGCAAGTGACGTCATGCCCCTCCAACTTGTGCACCTTCCCTGACACGCAAGGAAAGTCACGCACCTTTAACAGGCCATGCTCTGCCCTCTATCTCTGGCCTTGCCTCCCATCTACCTTCCCCTTCTTGGTGAATCTCTGTCTTCTCACCTACAGTGTTTCCCTCTATACACTTGCTTGTCTTGCTGCCTGAGCCCTCACCGAACCCTCCTAACTTCCTCCTGCAGTGGCTAGCACTGGTTCTCAACCTGTGGGTTGGGACTGCATCAGATAGCCTGCCTACCAGATACTTACATTACAATTCAGAACAGTAGCAGTGTTACAGTTATGAAGTAGCCAAGAAATATGTGCACATATATATGTATATATATATATATATATTTTGTTGTTGTTGTTTTTTTCGAGACAGGGTTTCTCTGTGTAGCTCTGGCTGTCCTGGAACTCACTCTGTAGACCAGGCTGGCCTCGAACTCAGAAACCCACCTGCCTCTGCCTCCCAAGTGCTGGGATTAAAGGTGTGCGCCACCACTGCCTGACGTCAAGAAATAATTTCATGGTTGGTGGGGGGCGGTGTTGACCACAACACGAGGAACTGTATTAAAAGGTCGCAGCATTAGGAAGGTTGAGAGCCACTGTGCTAGAGGGTCTGCCTCTGGTTGCTTACACTGCTGCTGCTGCTGCTGCTGCTGTGTGTGTGTGTGTGTGTGTGTGTGTGTGTGTGTGTGTGTGTGTG
>JADRCD010207228.1:31885-53516 GCA_019843815.1 Montemys delectorum
TCTCTTTTTGGTTTTTCAAGACAGGGTTTCTCTGTATAGCCCTGGCTGTCCTGAACTCACTCTGTAGACCAGGTTGGCCTCAAACTCAGAAATCCACTTCCTTCTGCCTCCCAAGTGCTGGGATTAAAGGCGTGTGCTACCACTGCCCGGCTCTTTTCTTCTTTCTATATTTGAGACAAGGTATCACTCTATACCCCAGGCTGGTCTGGAACTCACTACTTAGCACAGGCTGACCTCGAACCTGTGGTAATCCTCCTGTCTCAGCTTCCTGAGTGCTGGGATTATAAACTTATTTTCTCCTAGTCACTCATTACTCAATGAGTTCCAATTATATTTTTGCTGATGTGTTTGGTATTGTCCACACATGGAGACACTCAGGGCAGGGACAGTCATGGCCTCCCCATCCATACAATGCTGTGCTCATGTCAGACCCAGGAAATACATCCGAGTTGATCTGTAGAATTAACTTTGGCCTAGCTTCCTGTGTTCCAAAGGGGGAGGGGAAATGTCACGATCACACTATTTAAAACAAGGAACCCCCTGAGGTGCTACAGGACTGAATTGTAAGGTATGAAACTGTTTACATTTAGTTCCCTTGTTTGCTCCTCCCAACTTCATATCCTGTAGGTGGAGCCTCCACATCCATTCTTTCAAATCCAGGATGAGAGGAATTAAAGATCTTCAAGTTTGGTTTCCTTGGAGTGACAACATCCCCGAGTGACAAAACCTCTAGCCAACTTGATTTTCTCAGCAAGATTAAAGAGGTAGGAAAGAGATTCTTCTCTTATGATGGGGTGAGGGTCAGGGAGATCAGCAGATACATTTAGAAAGTGCCAGGCCCACGGGAGAGCTGTCTCCATGCTCTCCAGGCTGTTCAGTGTGGAGCATCTGTGGAAATCCTCCCTGAAGATTCTACCCTTGTCTTTCAGATGCCTTTCCCAGGCAGCTGGGTTTTAGATGAGACTATGTTAAATATCTGTCTTTCTCAGTTGAGATTATCCCAGGAAGGCTACAGCTCATACTCTGGGGCTGGCAATTTGCTGGATTCTACCACCTCCCCTTAATTTGGCGGACATGTCTTCATGTGAGCATGTAGGACTTGGGACTGGAGCGAGTCTGGCCAGCAGGGGTCTGGACAAACTTTTGCAGTTTGTCCTTTATTGTTGATATCTGTGATCCACCCAAGTTGACTTTTTCTGTACAGTGAGTGAGGCAGGGATTGAGGTTCACCGTGTTTCCATAGAGATACCCAGTTGCCCCAGCACTGTTCTGCTTTCTTGTTTGGTACATTTGCTTCGCCTGGCCCAACTGTCCTGGTACTTCTCAGCGACTCCCAGACTTCCTATCTCTTCAAGGAATCTCCCAACTAATTCATTATTCATCTATTCTAAACATTCACTTTCTATAATGTGCCAAGTGTGGGAACCAGGATCCAGGACGGGGTGAGGAAGGTGGAGTCACCAACTCGGGAAACAGACTCTGGAGACCAGCATCAAGGTGCAGATTCACTGTATTGCTAGTCTTTGGACCAATGGGTAATCAACAGGATCTCTGGAGTAGCTAACCATCCCACTGTCACTATGGACTGCCAGCACCTGAGGGGACTTCTGTAAAGATGGGGGAAGCAGCTATTGCCCTGTTCCAGGGTTCCACTAGTTTGCAAGGATCCTCTACCTTGTGTCACACGGTATGCCAAAGGATGTGGGCTCTGTTAGAGTGGTATGGAAGCTTCTCTCACCATTCACCAGGCCCCACCTAGGGGCTGTAGCACCTAGATCAAGTATTTTGTTTGGCACTGGGCATGTCAGGTGCTGAGGAGAATGGAGAGGGAGTCAGAGGCCACTCTTGTCCTCAACAGGGGGGAAGCAGAGTCATGGAAGAAGAAAGGGAGCTTCCTAGTGATGTGTCAATAGGTTGTCACCAACAGAATCCTTCCTGAAGAACCCATGTTGCACTGGGAACCTCAAAAGTACCAGGGACTTGATCAACAGAGCCACAGAGCCAGGAAGCTTGGTGCTTCTCCATATCCCCAACTTGCAGAACACTGGTATATTTGGTACACTTTATAGTGTATCTTCTTAGACGATTGGGAGTTCCTTAGGGACTAGGACAGATGCTAGCTCTCCAAACTCCACTTCAGAGCTAAACCCAAGGTTGGAAGCTGGGTAGGTGCTCCATGCCTGCTAGCCCATGGCGGGGGAAAGGTGATGGCAATCTGTTTTCTGGTCATTCCACAGATGTTAGAACCCGGCCATTTGCTCAGGGATGGAGCACATACCCAGTTCCGAAGGCCCTCAGACTTGGTTGCCATCTTGGCCTTGTCCCATGACAGCTAGATCACGCTGAGCCTGCTTCCAAAGTTTCTTGAACATCGGTTTCCTCATCTGAGAAGGATGTGCCAAACTACTGACCTCACGGTTTTGCTTAGAAGATAAAAGGAAGAAATCACAGGAAATCCCTGTACCCTGCAGCCAGTAAGTGTTCAGCAAGACTTTGGTCTCCCACTTGCCTGATGGGACTTTGAAAGGCAGCCTCCAGTGATGGAGTAGCCAGCCCTGGGGTGACATAACATACAGACTGAGCATGGATGCTGTCATCTCTGTGCTTTGATTCTCCGAGTCTGTGTGCTTGTCTGTAGAGTGGGGTGATTGCTCCTGCTTTTGAGGAATTTGGGGAAGGAAGATTCATTGAGACCATGTATGGTGAGCACCTGCCATGTTCTAGGAGCTGGTCATGGCTGCTATCAGTCTCACCCTGAAAAGCTGCTTGCTGAGTATAACTAGGGTTGGCCGAGGTCCGCCTGGCCATAGTAGCTGCTGATCAATAAGCAGGCAGTGAATGACTATTTGATTTTGTGTGGCCACATGTCATCTGAGGTGGAGGTGGAGGTGGAGGACAAGGCAGGAGGGGCCAGCAAGTGAGTTGTGAGTGATGTGCCGTTGCCACCAGTGGCTTTAGGAGAGGTTCCAGGACGCTGGGTCCCAGACACTGCCAGCCTCTCCCCTGTAACTTTGCCCCCCTGAGTCATGATAGAACTGACCTCCCCTTTCTTCCCAACTAGGAGCATCTGCCATATGGCCATATCTTCAGCTGGACCGGAACTGGGTGAAGCCCAGAGGCAAGTGGCCAAGTGTGCCTGTGGGGGCCCTCAGAGACAGCTGCTCCTGTGTCACAGCCTGGCTGCAGTGGATGCCCCAACCGGCTGCCAGGACATCCTGCTGCCTTCTTACCAAAGACTGGCTCCTCCCTTCCCAGAGACAGGTGGCCGCTGAAGGTATCGAGGGGCCCTCCAACTCTTGCTTTTCTGCTGGCAATATGCATGCAGGCCTGTTCAAACCCCAGTCCCAACAGACCAGAGAGAAAAACTAGACTGAGGAAGGAGTTCCTGATGTGCGGTGGGGCCTGTGCCCTGCCCGCGAGAGGAAGGAGAGAGCACAGGGGCATGCAGTGTGATAACATGAGAGAAAGGGGGTAAGAATGGGTATCCAGTGATGCCCAGCCCCTTCATGTCTCCCCCCCTTCCTTTTTAAAGACAGTGTTTCTCTGTAGCCCTGGCTGTCCTGTAACTCACTCTGTAGACCAGGCTAGCCTCAAACTCACAGAGATCTGCTTGCCTCTGCCTCCTGAGTACTAGAATTAAAGGCATGCACCACCATAGCCCAGCAAAAATATTTTCTTAAAAATTGTATTTGTTTTTATTGTATATGTATGAGTGTTTTGCCTGCATGTATGTCTGTACACCATGTACATGCAGTGCCCGTGGAGGCCAGAAGAGAGCGTCAGATTCCCTGCAACCATCTGGGTGCTGGGAATCGAACTTGTGTTTTATCCAGTGAGTCCTCTTTCCACTCCCTAAAAGACCTGTGTCACACAATCCACACAGTCATTGTGTGAGTCCAGGTTGTCTCTCCTATCCAGATGAGGGAAAAAAAGGTCCAGAACGGTGAAGGGATGACCCAAGATCACAAAGCATGTAGGTGCTAGAGGTGGGGCAAATACTTCACCGTGTTAGGGCCCCAATTTCATAGTCCTTCCTCTGCATTAGATTCTCAATGTGGAGCAGTGTGTGTGGGAGGGGCATGGGGGTGTGGGTGGGTGTGTGCGGGGTGTGTGTGTGTGTGTGTGTGTATGTGTGTGTGTGTGTGCGTGTGTGTGTGTGTGTGTGTGTGTGTGTGTGTGTATGGTATGTGGCAGAACCTTCCCCTAATGAATAAAGATTTCAGGGGACCAATCACTGGGCACGGAGTAGGTAGGACTTCCAGGTGAGAGAGGGGAAGAGGGGAAGCAGGAGAAGAGAACTGGCTGATGGATGGGAGATGATGAGGCCAAAATATAGCTAGCAAACACCTCCCTCCCGTGTTTCAGGTGGCGGATCTGTTGGGAGCCGCTGCAGGAGGATTTAACTTAGAGTGGCTTACAAATTAGGTTGCTAGTTGCTGCGCCCAGAGATTGTGTTACCTGTTAATTTTGAACTAAGTTTGTGTGGTGTTTTCCTTCATGTGGCGATTCAACTGGGTTCCAGAGCGTGGGTTTGTGAGAAGTGCACCCCAAAAGGCCGTGGGAATTTGGAAGCATGGGGCTGGTGTGGCAGCAACCTGCCATGAGGACTTAGCAAGCCAGGTGGAGAGATTTCAGAGCTCCAGGTCAGAGAGACTGCAAAGATGAGAGCAGGCCAGCCTGCCCACCGGTGCCTGGTCGGCCGGCCAGCCAGTGTACTGTCAGTATAGGATGGATTGCTTTTTTAATATTTCACGCAACAGTGGTGTGTATATGTATGTGTGTGGTGTGTGTATGTGTATATGCATATGTGTATGTGTGTGTGTATGCATGTGTGTATGTGTGTGTATGCATTTGTGTATGAGTATGCATGTGTGTGTATGCATATGTGTGTATGTATGTGTGTATGTGTGTATGCATGTGTGTATATGTGTGTGGTGTATGTATGTGTGTATGCATGTGTGCATATGTGTGTGTATGTGCACGTGTGTGTGTGTTAAGTGGAGACAAATCCTTACAGCTCTGAAGGCTGACAATTTCTGATGCTTAAAATGCAGAACTAAGGCTAGGTGTGAATTCCTCACCCATACTTAAGCTTCCAGCTCTTATACAATTGTAACATACATAAATATAAACAAAATTCCACAGAGACGCAGGGTCATGACCCTACCAGAATTCAAATGTTTGGCACTGGTCAGATCAGTGGAGGATGCTGCTGGCCTGGAGTGGCTTTGGAATTTTCCCATGTGGACTCCCTGCTGGTGCTGTTTCTGGATCTGTGTTTTCATTCAAGACCCTCATAGAGTCATGTGCCCTTCACGGACGGTGGCCCACCAGGTCCATAACTAGACTCATGAATTGGTAAAAAGCAAGGAAGTGCACTCCTCTCTCCATGACACTTCTTCTGTGATTTCAAACCAAAGTCTCAGTTTGTGAGATGAGAGAACATGCTATATTTCAAGTCTGACTTTCCTTTAAGAAGAATTGTGGGTTTTTTTTTTTTTTTTACTTTTTGTTTTTTTTTGTTTTTTTAGTTATACGTAAGTATGTAGGTGTGTGTCTGTTTGTGGGCATGTGCATGTGAGGACAATGTTCATGGAAGCCAGAAGAGGGAATCACCTCAGCTGGAGCCATAGGTGATTGTGAGCACCCAGTGTGGGTGCTGGGGACCACACTTGGGACCTCTGCATGAGCAGTGGACACTGAGCCATCTCTGAGTCTGACTTTTCACTAACATAGACTGCAAGAAAGAAGTTTGCTTTCTCTCTCTCTCTCTCTCTCTCTCTCTCTCTCTGTATGTATGCATGCATGTATGTATACATGTGATTGTGTATGTAAGGATGTACCTGCACATATGTGCACCCATGTGTGGAAGCCGGAGAATGACATCAGGGGTTGTTTTTCAGGCACCTTCCACTTTGTTTTTTTGAGGCGGGATCTCTCACTATCTGGAGCTTATCAAGCAGGCTAAGTTGTCTGACAAGCACGGCCCAGGGACCTGTCTGTCTTGGTCCCCTACCTCAGTACTGAGATTTTAACCCTTCACCATGATGTCCCAGTTTTTATGTGGGTTCTGGAGCCTGAGCTCTGGTTTGTGCTTGGCCTGGAGGCACGTTACCGAAGAGCCCTCTCTTTGATTCTAACTTTAGTTTTCCTAAGGAGATTTCAGTCTGAGTGAGGATTTTCTGCCTGAAAGTTGGGTGTACATGCCACTTGTGTGGCAGCCAGGCACACTTGATTAAATGTTATCATCGGTGTCAATGGTTTGTGTGAACACAAAGACACACTTGAGCACCAAAGAGGCTTGATTGTGTGGGACTGGATGGCCCTTTGCAGTTTTTGCCTATGTGGACTTTTTTTTTTTAAGATTTATTTTATTTATTTTATGTGTATGAATACACTGTAGCTGTACAGGTGGCCATGAGCCATCATGTGTGTGGCTGTTGTTGAACTCAGGACTTCTGCTTGCTCCAGCCCCGCTCGCTCCCTGGCGTAATTCACTGCAGCTGTCTTCAGACACACCAGAAGAGGGCGTCCAATCTCATTATGGGTGGTTGTGAGCCACCATGTGGTTGCTGGGATCCGAACTCAGGACCTTCGGAAGAGCAGTCAGTGCTCTTACCCGCTGAGCCATCTCGCCAGCCCCGACGTGGACTTTTAAGAGATTACCTTCATGTAGAAACATCAGGGTGTGCTCAGCCACAGTACCCGGGCTGCGGGGTCTGAGGACAACTAATGGACAGCCCTGCCTTTGTGACTTCCCCGGGATTTAGGCTGAGCTGGCCAGTGGAGCCTGTAATTGCACGTTCAACATTGCCCTTTCCAATCTGCAGCGGGGGCTCTGCAAAGCCTCCCTTGACTGCCACAAGGGCTTAGAACAACATGTCCTCTGGGATGCAACGGAATGGCTCTCACCTAGGTGACAGCAAAGCCTTACTCTATAGTGGATCTTGCAGCGGAGACAGGATCCCTTTACCCGATGCATTTCAAGAAACCTAGGAAAAAAAAAAAAAAAAAAGGACCCTATGGCTTCTTTCTTTTTCTTTCAAATAAAGTTGCCATGCAGAAAGTCACTTCTGCTCCTGTCTTTCAGGTCACTTGTCCTATAATAGAGTGACATATTTGGAAGCACAGATGTTGGAGTAAGGCTCTGCAGATTGCAATGCCAGCAGTAATGCTCATTGGCTGTGTGGCCTTGGGTGAATTACTTAACCTCTCTGTACCTTTTTTTTTTAAAATGGCTTTTTTTTTTTTTATTATTTGTGTATTTTAGATATACATAATAATGGCTTTCGTGATGACATCTCCATACATGTACTAATGTATCATGATCATATTATCCCAACCCTGTTCCTTCTCTTGTTCCCTCTTACTCATGTTTATCCTTTCCTACTCCCCAACTAGATCCCCTTCTGTTTTCATACTTTCCCTCCTTCTCCCTCCTCCCTTCTTCTGGCTTCTCCCTCTTCCCTTCTCCCTCCTCCCTCCCCTGCCATCAGTGTAGCCAACATAGACAGTTCTCCCCTCTGATCTCGTGGTGCTCTAACTGTCTCCCATAGCACCCTGCAGATGTGTCTGTTTCCTCTGTGGGTCTGCGTCCTACTGGCTCTCCGAACAAACCTCGCCTTGGTCTGGCCTGTTTCCCAGTCTGCAGACCTGGGAGTCTGATATTCGCCCCATTTCCTCTGCTCTCAGGTCTTCAGCACACCCTGCAATTACCACACTGTGATCCAGACCATGTGGGGTTTCTTTACACTGCTGTAGCAGCTTCACACCCCTGGCCAACTTTCCCCATGCCCACAGTAAGTAATGTATCACAAAAGGGGACCTATGAGCTATTGCTCCCCCAGATGCCAGCCTGATTCCTCCAGGACAGTTTGCCAAACCCCTCAGCATCCTTCACCATCTGAACATCACTTTGTTCTTCAGAGCTAGAGCGCTAACCATTATACAATGGACCCCTGCTTTGTTCTTCAGAAGCCACAAGCTGTTCTGAGCCCCAGAGTCCACCCCTCTCTCTTCTGCCTCTGGGACTTCCTCTGCGTTTCTCCTATGGTCTTGACCCTACTTCTTTCTGCTCACCCTCTGGTTGTCCTGACTGGTGCTTTCTTGTTCATCTGATACAAGCTTTCCTCCAGGAAGGTTCCCTCAAGGATCACACTTCCATCATCCCTAAGAGTGTTAGCCCTGCTGTCTTCCACAGCTGCCCACAGTTAAGCCCTCTTCCACCGACTGCAACATACTGTCACCCCATTGCCTTATTGCCAAGGCTGCTGATGTCAATTTTACAGGGTGACACTGGGGTGAAAGTTGACAGATGTCACTGTTGTCACACCCAGGGCAAAGGTGTCATTGTACCCCTTTTGCCCAATATAGAGCCTTCCAAAGAGCACTTTGCCGATGCCAGCAGCATCCCTCGGGTAGCTACAAAACACCTGGACAGGTGATGGGGCTGCACTGTGAACAGAACTCATGTGGTCCCCAGTCCAAAGGCAGGGATTCCTCTACACCTAGAGGAAGACAGGAGGTAAACCGAGTCAACGTACCGGGTGCCATGCCCTTGATCACCTAGCACTAATGGAGAGGTGGGACAGGACAAGGGAGGCTGGAGAAGAAGTGGCTCTGCATCGTGTGCCTTGTTCCCTGCAGCTCAGGCTGGGGCTTAGTGCAGCCAGTGCCAGCTCACAGCAGGCCACAGACAAATGGGTTCCTGCAAGACACAGAAGCCCCAAGTGCATTTCAGCCAATAGGGGTGATGTCGTCTGTCCACCAGTCTTTCAGTAGCTCCATAATCATGGTGCCAACTCCCTCCATGCCTCCCCCTGTCCCTTCATCTCTCTCTCCCTCCCCATTAATTGCATATAGAACCTCAGGGAGAAGAGGGGTCCCATAAACCTCTACTCCTTCCATAATGGAGGCTGAGGGAACCAGTCATACACATCTCCTTTAGCTCATCTGTGAGGTCTCCTGGTGAGAATGTGGGTCCACACAGGAGAAAGGTATTGAACACATGCCTGCTGGCAGGGCTGGGCTGCATCTGCATAGCTCAAGGGTCTCCATTCCATGGCCTGAGACCATCGGGCTCTGGAAGGATGGCAGACCCAATGTTACAGCCCTTCCTGGCATCTAGATAGCTGGAATGGCTGTGACCTTCATCTGGGTAGGCTTTTCCCAGCTCTTGGCTCTGAAATCCACCCATCCATCTCTCTATTCTGGTCTGAATTTTGTTTTTATGACTCTTATGTGATGGGAGCAAGCTGAGGTCAGAGATGATCTGCTTGCAATTCAGTGTGAGGCTCTCGTGTATGAGTGGCACCTATCTTTAATTATCAAGCGAAACACATCAAAAAGTCAAGAGAACAGGGTGACTTTCTATTCAAACATCCATCTGGGCTCTGTAATACAGCTCCAAATTAAATAGTGTGTGTATGTGTGTGTGTGTGCACTCACTCGTGCACGTGCTCACGTGCATGCATGTGCTACATGAGCACGTGTCCCCAGAGCAGCACCTTCCTGTGTGTGCCACACAAAGGTTGTAGGACACAGGCCTTCCTCAGCCTTTACCCCTACAAGTCGACTGCATGTGTCTCCTGGGACAGTGTTCGATTTATCTGGGTGTCACAGAACCAAGCAGTGCTGGCCCACAGTAGAAGCTCAGGAAGGGATTCTTGACTGGACCCAAATTTGAAAGGCACCTGGTGCTTCAGCCATGTCAGACACTGCTTAAGGATGATTTGCCTGTAAGTCATGTCAAGCACACATGGTGGCTTGTGTATTTGCCAGCCGCAACAACAATTAGACAGCAGGTGACATTCACTGAGCGCTCACTGTCTGGCGCTCGATCTGTTCAACACTACAGGCCCGCGCTCTGGTTTAGATCTCCAAGCATAACTGTTCTTGTTTCTCTTGGCAGAGGAAGAATCTGAGGCACAGAGAGGTTAAGTGCCCTGCCCTGGGTTGCTCAGCTTATCAGTTGGTAGAGCAGGATTCCAAAGCAGTTAGTTTGTCCAGGAGACATTTTCTTTGTCCTAGTATGCATTCGGCTTGTTCTAGGTGTGGTACAACCCCTGGAACGGGCAGGTCTTTGTGTGAGTTCACAGAAGGGTTGAGAAGTTGGGCTGCTGCTGGGCCAACCTTGGAGTTTTTGACTCAGAAGGTAAAGGCTGGATCATGTCTAACAAGTTTCCAAAAGCTGATGGCCTTGGAAAGCTATTGACTTAGTGGATCTACGAGGACCGTTCAGCCATGTTTACCAACACACGTTTACAGGTACATGAGGGAGAGAAAATACATCTAGTCACAGGGTCACTTTGACTCTGGAAGTCTGTGGTGGGGGAGGGGTGGACATTAGCAGGCTGGCTCGTGACGATCTCCGAGAGTCACAGTGCAAACATCTCATGGATCCTCTCAGTGAACCCCGTTAGAGTTCTCTGTCAGGTGAGAGGACTAAGGCCCTGTCTGGTGATGCCCAGGACATCTGGGCAAGCGTGTTGACTTCTCTGAGCTTCCAATATGGGGCTGATCTCAGCGTCCTCTGAGGGTCTTCCTGCCCATAGATTTTTTTTTTTTGAGATTTGGTGACCCCAACACAGGAGCTCCTCGGCCCCTAGCTTTGGGGGTCAAGGGTCTGCACTGGAAATCCACTGGATCAATGGATCTAAAACAACGAGAAGTGCTGAGCCATGCGTGAGCACAGTTCACTTACAGGTGGCCATGAGAGGCAGAATATATCCAGGGATGGCATATAACTGGAACACAATTAGAACCTGAGACTCTAGACAATTCAGCAGCCATCTCGAATGGCGTGGCAGCTGTGGATGCTGGGAGTCTGTGTAAAAGACGAAGTCAAGAGGCACACTAAGGGTTGTGTACCTTCTTGAACTTCACAGTCCCCCACTCTGATAACTGATAGTGTATGAACACTCATTCATCCATGAGTCTTCCAGACCCCATAGCAAACCCAGGGGAGGGATGAGAAACAACACTCCTTTCTACAGGCAGGGCCTGCAGCCATGCAGCTGGAGGCTGAGAGAATGGCCTGTAGGGAAGGCCACTAGGAACTGCCTCTCCTCACCTCTCTCCTTTGGGTCCCAGCCATCTCTTCATCTGGCTAGTCCTGCTCCAAGTCTGCTGCTCGGGCTTTGGAAGCAGTCTACCATTTACCTTTAAGATGGCTGGGAAGCCACTCAGAAACCTCACCCCAGAGGCCATGGTACTAGGGAGGCAACATTGGATTGGCTAGGCCGTGGTCCCCTGCTAGGGTCCTAGGATGCATTACAAGGAATCTCACAGGGCCACTAGGCTTGGCACCTTCTCAGGAACAGGTAGGTCAGTGGTGGCTTTCAAAACTCAAAATCATGTCTAATATTGTGTATACACATGTGTAGTCATGTATGTACAGATGTGTGTGGGGATCAGAGGACAACCTTGTGCATCATGTCTCCGGCATTACCACCATTTTTCTTTGAGACAGAGTCTTTTACCACCCAGTGTGTGAGCCTCATCTTCTCAGTGCTGGGATCTTAGGTGTGAGCCGCCATGTCTGTGAGTGATGGTACTCTTAACTGCTACACCGACTTCCCAGACCCTCAAATCCATTTTCAGCACAGAGCAAAGATCTCTGGATAGGGAATCTAAGAACTCATTCTGGCTCTCCCACTCACTTGCTGTGTGACTGTGACTTTGGGGGAAGCTCCACCCCCCATTCTGGATCATTTTCAGTGAGAACTTGAGGGTGCACCGTTGGTGGGCTCTGTCATAGGAGAACCTATTCTACGTCGAGGCTGCTCTTGTGCTGCCCCTCTGGAGGGCAGGGCGCTTTTGGGGCGGGGCACTGACTCTTTCCCTCTGTCAGTGTCTGGGGTCTAGAAACACTTTACACACTCCGATGCCGGGAGCATTGTCCTTCTGAATGAACGAGCTCCTGGCAGTGCCGTGGGCGGCTCAGCTCTGCACAGGGTAACACATCAGATGATCACCGGTGGTAAACGCTCATTGGAATCTTAAAAAAGGAGCAAGGCTAGGTTTTGTCTGATTCGATGAGAGAGCTCAGATCCAGCGAAACCATGTTTATCTTTAACTGCAGCTAATTTTTTTTTTTAAAGTAAAACCTTCCGACAGTAATTTGACTATATGGGTTTTCTATCTCTAGTCATTTTCTTGGGGGAAAAAAAAGAATGAAAGGGAAAAATGAGAACAAGTACTGACAGCAGCAGGGGATGCTGCTTGGGAAAAGGTGCAGGCATGGGAACAGCAGCCCAGCTGGCTAGTCAGAGCTGTGCACAGCACCTTGTGGCTTCGTGTCAGCTCTAGGCTAACAGGGCGCTCCAACCCCAGCCCTGTTGCTGATGCTGGTCTGTGGCAGTCTCAAGAGACAGCTTCTGCTGAACTCAAGATCCGCAGCTCTGGCCAAGCAGGACACCAGTGACCTAATTCATTGCTGACTAACTCACTCGTCCTTCCTTCCTTCCTTCCTTCCTTCCTTCCTTCCTTCCTTCCTTCCTTCCTCTCTCTCTCTTCCTTCCTTCCCCCCTCCCTCCCTCCCTCTCCCTCTCTCATTCTTTCTTTCTTCCCCCTCTCTTCCTCCCTCCCTCCCTCCCTCTCTCTCTCATTCTTTCTTTCTTCCTCCCCTCTCTCTTCCTTCCTTCCTTCCTTCCTTCATTCCTTCCTTCCTCCCTCCCCCTCTCTCTCCCTTCCTTCCTCTCTATCTCTCTCCCTTCCTTCCTTCCTCTCTCGTTCTTTCTTTCTTCCCCCTCCATCTCTCCAGCCAAACTCTCCTCCCTCTCTTTCTTCTTCCATCTTCCCTTTTCCTTCCTCTCCTCTCTCCATCCCTTTTTCTTTTCCTCTCTCCTTTCTTCCCCTTCCCTTCCCTTTTCCCTCCTCTCCCCCCTCCCCTTCCTCCCTCCTCCATCCTCCCATAGACTCCTAATCACTTGTGCCCTCTTGTCTCTCCTCTTTCTCCTCACCCCCATCCCTGAGGTTTTTACTGGCTGGAATGTGGGTTCAGGATGGAACTGCTGGGTCTCATCGGTGCTTTACACTCTGTCTCAGTGAAGACACTATTTATGGAAGGTCTTTGTGCTTTGCAGAGGCAAGCTAGGGGAGCACGTTCACAGGAGCTGAGTCATGTTTGCTTCTAGTCTGTTCAATGGTTTGCTTTCAAAATCTGGCTTACCAGCCCTTTCCACCAAAGACTCTGGCTCTGGCATTAAAAGACATCACTTTATCCAAGCAGTAAAATCACCTAATGAAATGAAAAGTCTGTGGGTACAAAGAAGGAGGACTCAGCCTTGGTCTTGGCCAGAGGAAGAAGGAGAGATGGCTGCAGGGTAAACTAAAAGCCCCTAAGTGGTTAATGAATTCAGAGCGATCTGTATGTGTCCGTTGATCCCAGTTTCACCCCACAAGGAGGATATCTATCCTCTTCCTCATTCTATAGACAAGGAAGCTGAGGCTCAGATAGTTTACAAAACCTGGCCAGGGCCACACGGAGAGGAAGCGACACAGTTGACATCACACTCTGGTGTATTGCCACCTAAGAGAACCTCTATTCTGCTGAGCAATGCTTGAAAGCAGCAGGCTTGGGACCAGTGAGACTAGAGCTGGACTAGGCCAAGAGAAGTCCCTCCCCCCATGGTGTCTCTGGGCATGGGAAATGGGCTCACTTGGGAGCTTGTGTATTCCTGTGCGTGTGCACTCAAGGAATGGGGGAGAGCACCAGGGTAATATATAATTAAAGCTTATTTTAGATTTTAAGAGCAGGGCATGTTCATGGCAATGCCGACAGTGGATACAGAAACAAGTGTCGGAGGAAGGGACCTGCTCTTCCCACACTCAATGGGAAGGAGAACCAGCTGGGCTGGGAGTCCCCCTCCTCGGCTCACCTGCTCTTGTCTATTGGCAAGTTGTCATGGAGACAACCAGAAGGCAGTACATGGGAGCACCTGTTGGTGAGTCTGGGTGCACGGGGTCGCTGGACTGTTGACATCTGGTAACATCTTTGACTCTTTTGTCTTTGAGATGGATTTTATGGCTACCACATAGGATTAAGTCTTTGGACTACCTTTTCCCAGATTGAGGGCTTGGAAAAAAATTGACATGATGGTGAGAAGAAAGCAGATATGAAATCACATGCTCAAAATGATCTGACTCTTAAGATGTGAGCCTGCATCTGCCAAAAAAAAAAAATAAAAAAAAAAAAGCCAGCAAGTCTTCCACCATTTTCCTGTTCTCACTGAACTTCCAGGTGAGGGTGTTGTGAGCTATTTTAGCCATCTTCCTGATGCTTTTCTGTATTTACTATGGTTGTTTATTTTTCTTTTTTTGTAAATGCAATAGCATGTTTTGCTCGTACGATTGGAGAACAAAGCATACTATTTATAAAGGTGAATAGACATCTGAGGACAAGATGCTTTTGAGAGGAGCAGAGTGACTGGTGTGCGCAGAGACAAAATAAAGCAGCAGTTTCCTGTTGACTCAGTCAGCACTCTGGTCCTTGTGGATGTGGAGGAGTCGGGAGCCAAGGTGTTTTTACCTAAAGATGCCTCAGCTTAGTACCAACCTTTCTGATAGAACACCAGCTGTTCAAAGGGCAATTCCTCTCCCCAGGAACCCCTGAAGTTGCTCTCTGTGTGTGTGTGCGTGTGTGTGTGTGTGTGTGTGTGTGTGTGTGCGCACACACATATATGTGTAGGTGTGGGTGGAAGCCAGAGAACAAGCTTGAGTGTTGGTATTTGCATGCCATCTACCTTTCTTCCCAGACAGAGTTTCTCACAGGCTAAGATAGGCTAGCTGGGCAGGGAGTCCCTGGGATCTCCTTGCCTCTGTCTTTCTAGCCCTGAGATTACATGTGTGCATCACAACACTTAGCTTTTTTTTTTTTTAAACATAGGTTATGGGGCTCTTGCTTCATTGGGTGAACTCTCTCCTAAGCCCCCCAAATGCTCTCTTATTTCTATCTTGCTTTCCTAGTGAAAGTTTTGGAGTTTTGGGGTTTTCCCATAGGCATCTACAGAAATCAAACAGAAGAGGCAGGTAGGGGAAATGACCTGCAGTTTAAGCTGTGTGAGTAGGTGTTACAAACTAAATGTCCTCAGCTTGACATGTACTTCAGGAATGTAACTGTCAAGAGTGCCACTGAAAACTGTCATGGACTAGGTAGGTTAGCAGGAGACTGTGGGCCTTGGGATCTACCTGAGACAGTGGTTCTCGATATATGGGTTGCAACCCTTTAGGGGTTGACCAACCCTTTCACAGGGGTCTCCAAAGACCACTGGAAAACATAGATATTTACATTATAATTCACAACAGTAGCAAAATTACAGTTATGAAATAGCAAAGAAAATAATTTTATGGTTGGGGGGTCACCATAACACGAGGAGCTGTACTAAAGGGTCTTCGCCTTAGGAAGGTTGAGAACCATTGTCCTGGGCAGAGCTCTGAGCCCTCCAGATTCTCACTGAAAGGAAAAGGAAAGACAACAACAGAAAGTCAGAATACTTCAATATCAGGGGGCATAAGGCGGTGAAGGCACATTTGCTTTATGGTGCACCTTCAATAAAAAAGGTTTACAGATAAGTCACTCCTCTACCTAGATATGAAAGCCAGAGATTCCAGCAAACCAGACCCCAGAGGAACTTGGTGTAAATAAAAATTTGGACTACTATAAAAACAAAGAGCAATGGATCAAAAACACTGTGGAAGAAGGCTTTGATTCCACAGTTTGGAGCAGAGCTAGCCCATTACCATGAGAGTCGTGCATGCAGGGACATGAACAGCAGACATAGGACAGGAGACATAGGACAGGAGACAGGGATATGGGCATGTCTTCTCCCTGTCCACATCCTCAGACAGGTTGATTGAGAGAATGGAGTAACTCAGGTCTATTTTAACAGCTAAGGGATAACTAAAGCCTTAGGTCCCATCAAGGAATGTATTAATCTATCTAGATGTCTGTTTATCTACCCATCACTTGTTCACCCATCCATTCATCTACCTATCAGTCATCAGTCTAACCATCCACCCATCCGTCCAGCCATTTGTTCATATGTCTATCCATCCATTCTTCATTCTTTCAGTACATTTGTCCATCCACCCTTCTATCTGCCTATCCACTCACCCATTTACCATTGGTCTCTCCATCCATCCATCCATCCATCCATCCATCCATCCATCCATCCATCCATTCATGCATCTATATCTATCAATACAGCAGTTGCCTGATGTTGTTACTGGGCTAGCAATAGTTGCTTAGAACATGGAGGAGGGACCATTGAAATAGTATAGACTGTCACACCAGGGATAGAAGTAAGTGTTAGGTATCAATGTGGGAGGTAGAGAGTCAGCGACTTGTTCCTCATACATGGATGTGTGTGTTGTATATGGATAAGCTGATGACTGACAGAACTGAGGACATGGAGGAGTTAGATAGGGGGCCAGGCCACAGGGAGCACATAAGTCAGGTGGGTATCCTTCCTCTAGTTACCACATTCACTAAGTTTCTACAGCTTCCAGCACTCAAGCATCATGGTTTTCCTGGGATGAGTGGGCATGGTGAAAAATGGTCTTGGCTTCAGAGTAGATAGCTACTGAAGCATATGTCCTAATAGGGATGTGTCCCTGAGACCATAAAGAAATGTGTGAATGAAGACATGGAGAGGGTTTGGAAGTCAACTCAGAGTGCTGATGCTCTCTGAATCAGTGGTATAGTATTCTTGGAAAGAACATTCCAGAGGAGATCAGCATCAGTGAGCATTTTTAGGTAGGGGAAAGTTTGTTGTCTATGAGGGTCAGAAGATGGCAATGAGTCTGGGGACAGAGCATAGGGTTTGACAGGATGAGATAGATAAGCAGAAGACAGATCATGTATGAATATTGGTCCTCGTAAGACATTAAGAATTGTCTGGAAGAGGGCCAGGGTGGGAGATAGACCAGTTGGCCAAGTATCTGTGCAGCTCAGCAGGGAGATAAGAAGGGCTGGGTTATGGGAGTTGTGAACCTGGTTGGAGAAGCTAATAGGTGGTTCGTCACGGCATCAGTTTGGGTGTAGGAAATGGTGGATAGGGCAGCCCAAAGTCAGGATGGCTCTTCTGCTGGCCTGTGAGAGAGCTGGACACAAACTCAAAACCACAGGAACTCTGGATGGCTTTTCAGAATCAGAGTGAGGCTGTCAGTGTCTATCTTTTTAGACATGAGCTCTCACTGTGGACATTTGGGTAGGGGTGGCAGGAAGAGTGATGGATAAAGTGTGGTAGGATGGTGAGAACCTCAGGAAGGTGGGTGTAGAGGTGGGCAGGTGCCTGAGCTGCTTCCCAGCTGGGAGGTACAGGAAGCTGGATTGGCACGCAAGAGCTGGCACTGTTCTACTTACTCCTGGGTAGGGTTTGCACTTCCTGCAGAGCAATGTGAGGCAAGAGAGAGCACAAAGCCAAGCCCAAAGTGTCTGTGGAGGAGTACAAGATAGGACATGTAGGGTAGCCCTATCCCTCCCAGGGAAGATGACCCACTGGGCTTCACACACTCTTCCTGACAAGGTAGCTAGCAGAATCTTGGCCAATAATAGGGATGGCCTCATGATCAAAATGTCTGGAAAAGCAGCCTCCTTTCTAGAGTCTAGAGTGGCTTTTCTGGTCACATGGGTATTGTCCTTGTGACTGTGCAGCCCCTAAACTCTGTACCTGTCCCTCTAACAGCCTTGAGGGCAATAAGAAAAACAGACCAACAGGCTACAGCTGGCCTGTTCTGTGAGTGACCCACTTCTTTATAGGGAACCCAGCTGGTGGAGTGTTTTCTACTTCTAGCTCCATGCATTTTAGGAGAGACAAGGAACAGTGGGAACTTCAGTGTGGACAGGACAGCGGCTGTACCAGCTTCTCTCTAGGGTCTGAGATAGAAAAGAGCTGTGGCTCAGATGCTCTCAGGAGTTGATGTCAATTGGATCCATTTCCCATATGTCTTCTTCTTCTTCTTCTTTTTTAATGAGGAAGCAGCGTAGCGGAAGGCAACTCTTTCTTGCAGAGCACGATGCACTGTGTAGTCGTGTGCAGAGGTGGGCTATGGAGCTTCTGCAATTAGAAACCCACGGGAGAGACACTCGTTGCTAGAATGATTCAGACGCTGTTCTGACAGAAGCGGAATGACCTATTTTCTGAGATTCTTTTAAAAGTGGAAATTCGTTTTGTGTCAATTGCCCTAGGTGACCTCTAAGAGACACGGAATAGCCCTGAGGTGACAACTGGGAGCTTTTGGGGACTGGCACCTATGGTGAAGTTCAGTTCCCATGTCATTACTGGGTGGGGTCCCAGGACTCATCTGTCCACTAGCCTGTGATAGGCTTGAGGATGAAAGAGGTACTCTTCTCTCCTCCCATACTTGGTCCATCTCTCTCCCTCCTCTGTCTTTCATCTCTGCATTCATGGCTCATGTTCCAAATACTTGAGACTTCTGCTTGCCACCTGTGCCAGCCAGTTCCCTGTCTTGGTGACGTCACATGTGCTACTGACTTCTTTGGCTTCACCTGTCCTTGCCTCTCTGCCTTGGCACTCTTCCAACCTCACTGGCTTAACTTTCTCAGCCCCTCTGAGCTCTTCCTCATATCTTCTAGATCTGCAGACACCAACTGATTTCCTCTCTTACCAAGCTATATTCATCCTTCAAGCCTCCTGAAAAGCCAAACTCCTTACCATGGGCTTGGAGGCTGTAATCCAATCAGTTACCATGGCCAGCCAAGTGAGGCCAGCCCCTCACTCCCTTAGTCTTACTTGCTGTTTTGGAAAGCACAAAACACATTCCTGGTTCAAATATCTCCTAGAACCCTTCCATCTATCACCAGTCCATTTGCCCTATCTTCTAGTCTTTTGCTCATCATTATAGTGACTGTCCCTGACCTCCAGTGACACAGCATGTCTCTGCTTTACCTCTATGTACCTTCAAACCTCCCTTCTCTGTCTTCAGAGCACGCATGGTCACTGGATACATAATATCCTCCACAGAGATTGTCACTGGATGCATTGTATTCATCACTGGATACATTGTATATCTATTTGTATATTCACTCTTTGTCCCAGTGAAACATCTGCTTTGTGAAGTTGGGGAACTTGCTGTGTGCCTCTACACCTGGAGCTTCAATCCAGGGTGACTGCCACCAGGATTATCAAAATCATTATTTTCCCCAGCTGTAAGATCTCAGGGTTAAAGCAGGTGAGATGGCTCAGCTGAGAAAATGCTTGTTGCCAAGACTGATGACCTAAGTTTAATTCCTGGGATTCTGCATGGTGGAAACAAAACTGACTGCTGTGAGTTATCCTCTGGCCTTCACACTGCCACCTACCTCAGATTGCACAGAAAATAAATAAATAAAATGTACCAATTTCCCCCTACCACCCAGGGTCTGTGCCTACAAAGCAATAGGAAGTGACAATGACTTCCCAAGCTCCCTTTGAATCTCCAGGTACCCACTCAGTAGCATAGGAAAGGGATGTCAAAAGTTTATAAGGAAATAGATCCAAACAGGATGACTGATGTTGACAGGCCTCAGATCAGTACACATCCCAAACTTCCTGAAATGCTGTTCTGAGTGATATGGGCAGACGGCCGTTTAGACACATCTGTTTCAGAGGCAGTTTGACCTATGGTGAGAATGTCAAATGAATTGAAAACATTCTGACATTTTAAGAGCTTTAATTTACTCCAGATAGAAGCCATAGCATTGGAATATGTCAAGTTCATAAGGCTTGGACTTACAAACAGGAACACGTGCCTACATGGTGCAAGGGTATGTCAGTGAGCCAATTGACTCACTGAAGGAGAGCACCCCAGAAACAGAGGACATGCTTGCAAACTACACCTGAGGCTCCATCGGAGTGGGGAACACCTGACATGCTCACTGCAGTCTGAAGATGGGTTAAACATGGAATTAAACCATTACAGCCAAGGAAATTTAGGTCAGGACAGGGATGACAATAGACACTAGTCAGTGGTGTGTATACAGTAGGCAAAACACTGACTTTGGCTTAGATGAGTCAGGGGTTGAGTCCCAGCTCTACATTACACAGGCTAAGCATCGGCAGGCATGCTACTCACCTAACAGCTTATTTTTGGCTCCTGCTGTTGAGAGGGCCAGGAGGCTGAATCACTCAAACATATTTCCCTTACTGTGGGTCACCCAAACCTGCTTCTCTTACATTATCATGTTTAGACTGATCATTTCACACATTCCCTTACAGCGATGCCTACTGAACTGAATCCTGGCTAGTGGGCTGTGGAAATTGTGTGCCACCTCCAGGCCTGGCTCTTAAGGGCCACTCTGGTGTGACCAGTTTTTTCTTTCCCTTCTGGCTTGAGGAAGAAGGTCATGGCAACTTCTGAAGTTGTGTGATAAAGACAGTGGGGCCTCAAGACTGAAAGACTCATGTCTGAATTTATGCTAGAAGAGTTTCCTGTTTGGACTTAAAGTAAGAATTAAATGTGCCTGTATTGAGCACCGCAGTCTAGGAACTTGGTTGTTGGAAAAAATGTCCTCACTCTGATACCTATGAAAAACAATACACACAAGTCGTTGTGTTTGGAGCTCCCAGGCAGACCTAGGTTTATAGCAGGGGTCCCAGAAGACCAATGCTTCCAAGCCCCTTGCTTAGCTATTCACTACAGTCAGTACACATAAACTTGTGCAGTGTTTCGCTGATCTCTGAAGAGGATTCCAGAAACACAGGGAAGGGGCTGGGGAGACGGTTTGGTTGGTAAAATGCTTGCCTTGCTTGCACAGGGATATGAGTTAAATCCCCAGCAGCCACATTAAAAGTCAGGGAGCTGGAAAGAAGGATCAATGGTTAAGAGCACTGGCTGCTTTTCCAAAGGACCCAGATTCAATTCCCAGCACCAATAAGGTGGCTCATAGATGTGTAACTTCAGTTCTAGGGGATCTAACACCCTTGTCCTGCTTCCATGTGCACCAGGCAAACATATAAAAAAAAAAAAAAACCTACCAATTAAAAAAAAAAGCCAGCTTGTAGGGTGGGAAGGTGTCTTAGTGGTCAAATTCCCGAAGCCCATGTGAAATGCTGATAGGTGTGGCAGTCTGCCTGTAATTCTAGCTTTGAAAGACGGAAGTGACAACCTGGTTATCAAGACTAGACATAGTAGCAAGTTCTGGGTTTGATTGAGAGACTCTGCCTCAGTGAATAAGGTGGAGGAGCACTTGATTGTGACCTTGACTTTGGGCCTTCACACACACCCAAACATGTGTGTGTCCACACACATGAAAAACATGTATACACACATGCACACCACACATGCACCAATAGACAAAAACAAAGCTGGGAATGTGGCATACTCTTGCAGTCCCAGGACTGGGGAGAAAGTAACAAATGGATCCTTGGGCTTGTTGGCCTGCTAGCCTATCCTGTATGGTGAGTTCCAGGCCAAGGAGAGACTCTGTCTTAAAAGTTAGAGGACAATTCTTGAGAAATGATTGTTCTTTGGCTTCCACATCCATGCACACACACATGTACTTGTGTGCACGCAAATATGAACACACGTGAAACACAAAGCAGGGCCCTGTTTCTTGTTCCCTGTCCCTGTCCTTTTCATGACAAGGCAACTGGTGTGTGTGTGTGTGTGTGTGTGTGTGTGTGTGTGT
>JADRCD010207230.1:5658-40727 GCA_019843815.1 Montemys delectorum
TATATATATATATATATATATATATATATATATATATATATATATACTTGAGGTATACATATTGGAGGCAGGGTCTCTCTAAGTAGCTTTGGCTGTCTTGGAATTTACTATATAGACCAGACTGGCCTTTAACTCACAGAGATCTGTTTTGCTGACTTTAATATTTTTAACTATAAAATGTATAATACAAAATTTGCCATCACAGGAAAAAAAAAGTGCATCTCAGTAGAACTTTCTCCCCTACAGAGCTGCCCTCTGTACTGGTTAAAAGACTCCGCGTGTCCGTCAGTCCTGCCAACCATGACCACACTGTCTGCTTCTATGGACTGACAGCTCCAGCTTGACGGAGATGGAATCTTGTCATCTTCTGTGACTGGCTGACATCACATGCTGTCTTCAAGGTCCACCCATGCTGTTGTCTATGGCTGGACTCCTTTTTAGAGGTAGAATCAAGTTTTTACATGCTCACATGTAGATAGCATGTATTGTTCATCCACTTATTCAATGACAGACATCATGCTTGGTTCTTGTGAATAAAGATCTATGAACATGGGTGCACATCTTTACAACCTTACTTTCAGTTCTTTTGGATAAATACCAGAGGCAAGACTCTGTTTTCACTAGCACCTGGTCCATCATACAGTTCCACCAACAGTGCTTCTCTCTCTCTCTCTCTCTCTCTCTCTCTCTCTCTCTCTCTCAAAATTGTGTGTATGGTGTGTGTATGGGTGTTTTACCTTCATGTATGTCTGTTTCCAGACCAGTGCGACCCAAGATTTTTCTTTTTTGAGGCAGGGTTTCTCCGTGTAGCCCTGGTTGTCCTGGAACTTGCTCTGTGGACCAGACTGGCCTTGAACTCAGAGAGATCTGCCTGCTTCTGCCTCCCAAAGGCATGTTCCACAGCCACCTACCTCAAGAAATATATATAATTTGTAGCCAGTGTCTTGACATCCTCAACAGGTGTCTAATGATTTATATGAAATAACAAGCTAGGGCTGGGAAGATGGCTCACTTAAGTGCTAGTGTACTATACATAGGCATGAGGACCAGAGGGCAATCCCTAAAACCCCACCCCACTGCACCCCAAAAACCAACATAAGACAAACAAAAACAAAACAACAAAACACACACAAAACAAACAAACAAAAACAAACGTGGTGAAGTACTTGCTGAGAAAGGTGGCTGTGGCTCACTGGACAGCCTACTTGGCAAGCTTTAGACCAATAAGAAACCCTGCCTCAAAACAAAACAAAACAAAACATCCGAGATAGATGGCACCTGAAACATGACACCAGAAGTTGACTTTTGTCCTCTGCACACGTGCACACACACTTGCATGTACAATGACTGAATAATCACCTTTGATGCTGTGTGATTTTAGCCCTGGATAATGAATGCATTTGTACTGGACAAATTATAGAAGGCCACAGAAGGCTAGGAGCTATGACTTCTGACACGTACCTATAACCTAGCACTCTAAGGGCTGAGGCAGGAGAGATACAGGATAGAGGGACGTCTCAGATAAATAAATGAGTTGTTTAGTTTTGTTTTGATTTTATCCCTAATACTTGTGTCAGTTCTGACAAATGTTGCGGTTCTTTCGAATTCTTTCAAGGTCATCTAGGAAAACGTGACACGTCTGAAAAGTGCTTGTCCCGTGCTCAGGAGTGGCAAGTACTCAATAAAGTTTAGCAGAATAGCAGCAAGATCAATAGTAGTACAGCAGCAGGGATTTTTACAATAATGGTAACAATGGTATCGCTAAAAACAGTAGCTCTAGTAGCTGTAGCAGCCGTAGCAGCTGTAGCAGCCATAGCAGCTGTGGCAGCTGTGGCAGCTGTGGCAGCTGTGGCAGCTGTAGCAGTTGTAGCAGCCGTAGCAGCTGTGGCAGCTGTGGCAGCTGTGGCAGCTGTGGCAGCTGTAGCAGCTGTAGCAGCTGCAGCAGCCATAGCAGGTGTAGCAGCCATAGCAGCTGTGGCAGCTGTGGCAGCTGTGGCAGCTGTGGCAGCTGTAGCAGCTGTAGTTGCAACAGCGATCAAAGTGCCAGTGCTAAGCTGCAGTAGTCAATGAATAGCATTGCCTTAATAGGATGCGCATAGCCGTCTCACTCTCCTCTGGAATAAAACCCAAATAGGAACAATTTAATTTTAAAAAGTTAATTTTATATTTATTTCTATTTTATGTGTATATAAGTGTTTGGCCTGCCTGTGTTTATATGCACAATATACATATACATGAGAAGGTTGGAGTAGGCCATTGGATCCTCTGAAACTGGAGTTTTGGGTGGTTGTAAGCTACCATGTAGGTGCTGGGAACCAAGCCCTGGTCCTCTGCAAAAAACAAGTGCTCTGAACTGTTGAGCCATCCCTGCAGCTGCAATTCCATTAAAAAAAAAAAACTGATCTGGTTTATAAAACAATAATGGTAAAGTGATGACTATCTGTCTTGTAGCTGAACTTGATCTGGGAAAGGCAAAGCGGGCTGGGAATTGGGCCTTAGAGAAATCTTTGCCTTTTACAATTCAGAGCCCATTCTGAGGGCTTGCACTATGGGTCAGGGAAATTTGAGCAGAGCCAGGCACTTGTATGACACTCATGAAATCTTCAGACAATTTGTAGGCAGTCTGCAGGGCCTTGGAGATCCAAACAGAATTGCACAAGAGAGCAGCATGCTACAAACAGGTCACAACTGATTTATTTAACACCACTTGGAAGTTACTCTAGAGGTTGTGTCCATTTTTAACCCAGGGATATAGCTGAAGCAAGAGATGACTTATCTACCATCTTCACAACCAGGATCAGTGGAGGATGAAAAACTTAAAAGAGGAAATGGACTGAGAAGGATGTGTTGCCATCTCCGGCCATCTGCATTTCTTGTATGTTAGGAGGACTCACATATGTTTGGATAAGTATCACGTATGTGTTTTAGAAAGAATAACATGAAGAAGATATCCTATTTTCGGGGGGGGGTTTGCTTGTGATTTTTAAAGATTTATTTATTTTATGTATGTGAGTACATTGTCCTCTCTTCTGACCCACCAGAAGAGGGTATCAGATTCTATTACAGATGGTTTCGAGCCACCCTGTGGATGCTGGGAATTGAACTCAGGACCTCTGGAAGTGTAGTCAGTGCTCTTAACCTCTGACCCATCTCTCCAGCCCATACTTTCAGTTTTGAGCAGTATTTGTTAGATATTGGGCACAGCTAACAGCTAATGTTCATTAAGTTACTGCCGATTGTGTCATTTAGGCTTTCCTACATGAGCGGCAGGCTAAAAATGCCTGGAGGGGAGGGATTGACCGGTGACTGACAGTGACACTTCTGTGGGGCAGGTGCCCAGTTCTAGACAAGGACTTGAGAGAAATTCGAGATCAGGGAGGCTGTGGGGAAGGAGATAACTTCGGTAAAAGATGAAGACAAAAATAAACAAACAAATAAATAAATAAATAAAGTTTGCTCCATCCAGAAAGTTGGAGTGAGGGAGGGGAGCTCTAAATTTTGGCACAGTATGCCACAGGGATTGATGGGAATTGCACAGGAGGAAAGCACTGGAATCCAGATCCTGAAGGACCCTAGGACTACGCATGCATGCGTGCATGCACACATGAATGCACGAGTGAGTGCTTCAGGCTGATCAAGAGCGAGGAATCAAATAACCTCACATCACAGAAGAATCCTGACATTTCAAAGTACAGATGTGTGTCCTGTGGAAGGGCCGTACTTAAGTCTGTTCTTCTAGTGATACATTTCCCTTCAGCTTCCATAGCCAAGGGTCCATTTCTTGGGCAGCTTTTTGGAGTTACTAAATCCATTTTCAAGTAAACGTGTGTGTATATATTTAAATTATTATCTTTCTAAACATATGCAGATTATGTATATTAATCTCTTACAGAGATAAGTCGCCATGTAGCTAACTTTTATCCCTAATTCATTTAAAAACTATTAGATCATCTCCGATGTAGTTCTTTGGTGTGGTTTTCCCTCCCTTACTCCCTTATTCCACTTTCCTTTCCCTCCCTCCCCCCTCCTATTCTCTCCCACCCTTCCCTCAATCCCTCTGTCTTCCATTAAACTTAGATGTGCTCCTCTTCTGGGGTGGGGGAGGTGGAGTAGGGGGTAAGGATGGGGTGGCAGTACGGGACATACAGCAAAATGCTACAGTCACTAAAGGTCAGAGTCTAGGAGGGAACACTATCAAGTTTTAAAGCTTTATTTGTGGCTGACACAATGAAAGGCCCGAGACCTCCAACACCTCCAAAACGCTACATCCCTTCGTTATTAAGGACTATCAGAAGGCAAGTGTCTCCACTTATCTCCGATTTTTATTCTCGTCTGTCCTCTAATTAGTCCAATGTGCTTTCTGAGCAGTAGCCAAAGTGGCCTTCGGAAAGCATAAACCATAGTATGGTCCATGTACAACCCTCTGCTGCTTCCCAGTGATGCTTAGAATGAACAACCTAGCACTGGTCCTAAAGACACGCCCTGCCTGGCCCTGCCTTCCTCCCTGCCCCCAAGTCCCCCATGCCCAACAGTGTCCAATCATGTGAGGCTTAGGTCACCTCACATTCCAAGATCTGTCCTGCCTGACTTTGCATATGCCATTCCGCTGCCTAGGTCTGCGCTTATCTCTCAGACTCCCCTTCCTAGGGGGAGATCGTTCTCCACTGCTGTGTGCTAGCCTATAGAATCCATCTTCCTTAGCACCTCATGCAACCAGAAACCATTGCCATTGTCTCCCTCACTAGAATATGGCTTTCTCTGTCTTGAGTTCTGCCACATTCCTAGCTACCTAGTACAGTGGTGTGGCACAAAGCAGGCACTCACCAACCATTGTGTCTTGAGCTGTGTAAGCCTGGCCTGTAGGATGAGTGCCTGGCCCTTGCCCTGGGATTCCCAGGCCCAGGGCAGTGTCAATCATTTCTGGTTGCATTAAAGTCTGAGAGATGAGCACAGACCTGTGAAAAGCAATCGGAGAAGAATAAGCCAAGTGTTTGAGGCGTTGGGCTGTTCTAGATTTACACATCAGGATCACCAGAGGAGGTCTCCTATCCCCCGCCCCTCCCCCCAAAAAAACCCACAGATTCCAAGACCCAACTTTGAGAATTCTGATTCAGCAGTTTCTGGCAGGGAGTCAATTTCACTTCTTCCTCTAGACTCCGATCCAGAGTCAGTTGGTCTGTGACCTGTTGGGTCATGCAGGTGACATCCCTACAGGTCGCTGCTTGCTTTTGTGGTCATGTTGGATGCTGAGGTGGGAAGAGCAAACATAGCTAATTCATCTCGGTGTCAGACTAGTCAGACCCACAAGATCCTCTCTGTCAGCAGGAGGATAAGGTGCTCTGGGAAGCAGCTGGGAGAGATTTAGGCACTTCCTGCTCATGAGAGATGCTGTCGGAGGAGTCAGGGCTCCTTGGAGTAACAATCTTCACTCAGCTTGGTTATCAGAGGCACTTGAAAACAAGTGGCATACTTCAGGACCAAAGGATAACCTGAAAGAATTCAGATTGTCTTCTTGGGAGGGCTTCAGATCTACATTGCAATGCTAAGCTTCTATGTTCTGCATAGGTAACTGCATCTCAAAGGCCCTTGACCGCTTTCTGTAATATTGCCAAGACTTTTAAAGCCTCTTGTTCGTGGCTGGCTGTTAATCTAATGTTTTCTTTCATGCAAGCATTTTTTAAATGTCCTATTAATGCTCTATATTTTAGACTTTCTTTTTGTTTTACCTTAATGGTTTCTGTGGCTGTTGCTGAAATATGACACAGCGTGTTGTTTGAGGGGATAATGACTGGGGGGGGGGAGCACAGACGTTCAGATGCATTTTTTTTCTAACGTTTTTTTAATCTATTGATTTGTTGACTCTGGATGAAGAACTCTGGAGCATGGAGGGGTGTGTGTGTGTGTGTGTATGTGTGTGTGTGTGCATTTATATATATGTTGTAGGGTTTTATTGCTGTGAAGAGACACCATGACCAAGGCAACTCTTAAAAAGGACACCATTTAATTGGGGCTGGCTTACAGGTTCAGAGGTTCAGTCCATTATCATCATAGTGAGAAGCATGGTAGTATGAAGGCAGACATGGTGCTGGAGGAGCCAAGAGTTCTATATCTTGATCTGAAGGCAGCCAGAATGAGGCTCTCTTCTGCTCTCTTCTGCGGAGCTTTAGCGCTAGGAGACCTGCCTACATAGTGACACACTTCATCCAACAAGGCCACACCTAACAGTGCCACTTCCCATGGGCCAAGCATATTCAAACCACCACAATATACCTGCATATGTGTATATGTATATAGATCATATATAATATATGTAAATATATATATATATATATGTAAGAGACCTAGGAACATATGTATATAATTTACCATGGAATAACACTAAGAGAACCACTTAGATATTCGCATGAAATGTATTTAGTTTTTCATATTTTTGGACCCTGCAATTTGACTTCTTAGAATGTATCCAACTTAACCTAAACAAATAAATTTGGGTGCCTACAAACATGCAGCTAGTAAGATATTCGTTGAAGACCTGTTTGTACTTCTGAGAAATGAAAACACTTTAGCTATGTAACAACTAAGGATTGGTTACATGAACTATACACTTTATACATTATAGCTCTTTACAGGGAGATCTTAAAAATTATGTGATTCTAGAATATATAACTGCCTCAAAAGTAATCTGATTTGGTCAACAAGAAAACACAGAGAGCATATGGATACGGTGGTGCACGTCTGTAATGACACTTGGGTGTCAGAGGCAGGGGGATATCTGCAAGTTCAAGACCAGCCATACCACAAGGTGAGTTCCAAAGCTACAGAACAAAACTCTATATCAACAACAAGCAATAAACCAAAGAACACAGGGTTACGGATGCAGCCAAGGGCAGAGCTGACTTCCAAGGTCAAACTGCCAAGGGCTATAAAGGTGGTACAAGGATCCAGAGTTCCAGTTTCTAGAGAAATGACTGAAGTTAGCCAGAGCACTCACTGCAGTTGCTCCCAACAGGGAAATAAGGTGAAAAAGCCGTTTTCTCTCTAGCTCTGTATGTTATGTTCTGGTTTGTACAAAAACATCTGAATTTCTGAGTAAAGAATTGCAAAACTCAGAGTTTGACAATAGTTAACCTGTGGTGGCACATGCCTTTAATGCCAGCACTTGCGAGGCAGAGGCAGGCGGATCTCTGTAGCCTGGTCTACACAGTGAGTTCCAGGACAGCCAGGGATGCACAAAAGGACTCTATTTCTGGGAAGAAAAAAATTTTATATATATATATATATATATATATATATATATATATATATATATATGCACATATATATTACATAAAATATATAAAAATATAATGGTGAAGCCTTTCCCCAGCCCAGCCCTTCAGACATCCATGCCCCTCCATAAAAGCACTTGAAATGTTTGATTTCTTATTTATTTTTCAATAATCTACCTCACTGATATTTTTATATTTATCTATTCAGGAGGTGGGTTGTATTTGAGACAAGGTCTCTCTATGTAGCCCTAGATGTCCTGGAACTAGGCTGACCTTGAACTCACAGAGATATGCCTGCCTCTGCCTCCTGAGTGCTGAGACTAAAAGCGTGCAGAACCTGGCCCAGCTCTTATTTTTATTTACATACATTCGTTTAACTTACTGTCTCAAGACTAACTATGCACACTGTTTTAGAGCTTTCTGTAGCCAATTAATGTATACAATTGTGTTTTCATCTTCATGGGAGTATATCTCATGGATTCACCTCCAAAAAGTAGAGTTGCTGGGTCAACATAAATGCATGTTAGTAATCTGAAAAAAAAATTAGTGTCCCTCCCTCACAGGTTATAAAAAAACTTTTCACTCGGCCATTTTCACCCAGTATTTCAACAGTAGGATTAAAAAAAATTCTCTTCAGATCCATCTTAATTTAGCTAGCTTTGATAAACACTTATTAAAGACATAAATGGTTTAAAACCCCTTACATGGCCCCTCCGCCGTACGTGGAAATTCAGGGCCTTGTTATCCCCATCTGTCAGGTCACAGGATCGAGATGCAGATAAGAGCAGCTTACACCGGTTCACTTACACCATAGCAAGACCTGAGCTGTTCCCTTCAGTGGCACAGCTTCCAGAGCCTGCTGGAGAGAACAGGCAAAGCCCAGCTCACCGTCCACCTTCAAAGGACGCTTCTATTCCAGAAAAAACTGCATTTGGTGGCTGGATTTTCACTCTGATGTTTTGTGAGTTGTTTAAATAAGTAGCAGCAGGCTCCTCCCGGGGGGGGGGGGGCGCGTATCTAGAGCAGTGGGTGTGGGCTGCAAGGAACTGGACCCTGGGGTGGGAGGGCTTTAGAAAAGAATGCATTTTATTCCTGCAGAGATTCCGCAGACCCGCTACTCGCTGTCCAGCACAGCAGCTGTACTGAAATGTCAGATGGATTTGTACAGATGACTCAAGTTGCCAAAAAGGGAGTCATGTAGTAGTTCCGCGACTTGACTCTGCCCAGAAAACCTTGCTTAATATAGATCCCACATGAGCTGAGCTATAGTCACTCCCAGCAGCTCAACCAACACCATTGAGTGAAAAAATCTCTCAAGGGTGGGTTGGCCTAAGATATTTGTTAATTAGAAGACACTGAGGTGTTTGCATACTGATTCCTTCTTTTAAAAAAAAATCATATTGGATTATTTCTTCTTTTCTGGTGATTTAGAAACAGATAAGAAAAAAAAAATAAACGATGTCGGAGCACAGCAGGAATTCAGAGCAAGAAGATACCCTCAGTGAGGAGCTTGATGAAGATGAAATCTTGGCCAACTTATCCCCTGAAGAGCTGAAGGAACTGCAGTCAGAGATGGAAGTCATGGCCCCTGACCCCCACCTTCCTGTGGGGATGATCCAAAAAGATCAAACTGACAAGGCTCCTACGGGAAACTTTGACCATAAGTCTCTCGTCGATTACATGTATTTGCAAAAGGCATCTAGACGCATGCTGGAAGATGAACGTGTTCCTGTCAGTTTTGTGCAGTCTGAGGTAACCAGGGATCTGTGTGGGACACAAATGGCTGCCGGGATTGGGATGGATGGCAGGGACTGTTTTGTAATTTCTCAAGACTACAGTGTGTGGTTCTGTTTTGGATCTTGCCACATCTAAATTTAATCATAATATTAAGTTCTATCCCAGACTGTAACTTTCTGAAAAAAAAAAATGGTATAATTGCAAGGGGAGAAAGATGATAACTTCTTGTTAGTGTTTCTTTTTCAACACCAAGGTCCCTGTGTGGAGTCAGTGGTCTGTAGCCCTGACACATAATGGTTTCACTCACAAACAGCTCTTCTGACTTTGTTGGTGGTGGTGGTTTGGTTTTTTGTTTTCTGTTTTTGGCTTCTCCTGTTGGGAAGCTCATCCAAACTCTACTCCCCATGTCTATTTATATACATACAGTATTTTACACACAATGTCAAAGATTCCCTACTTCTGAGGAAATCTGGCCATACACACTAAACCAAGCCCAAGACTGAAAATGTAAGCACACTGTCCATTGGACATCGGTGGTGACATCTGGGAATCGATGGCTAAGGAGGTGTCTTCCAGACAGTTCTCTCTTGAGACATTTTAATCTAAAAACTAGAGCTGGCAGGAGCTTTGCAGACCTACTATGTATAAAGCATAGTTAAACTTTAATTACATTTTACTAGTAGTTATATGTTTGTGTGTGTGAGTACGTGTGTGTGTGTGTGTGTGTGTGTGTGTATAGGTCAGGTGTGTAGCGGCAGGTACCTTTACCTAATAAGCCATCTTGATGACCCTAAAGGGCAAATTGCACTTTAAAATGACTTAGAAAAAAGAAGACAGATTTCCAAGTATGGTTTGTCCCAGCCCACCTGCTAGATACAGGTATCTTGTCACCGTGTGATGAAAGGAAGTAGTGAACATTAAACAGGAACGGAAGTCCAGGAAATAAATCTCAGGCTTGATCAGGCTAGTGCTCACCATGTCCTTTGCAGACCTCTTACAATTGCACGTCTATGAGTTCGAAGACATTCCCACACAAAAAACTGTTTTAGGAGGACTACAGACAAAAACCAATGCTTTTGTTTCTTTCCCTGGTGTGCATTAAACAGCTTGATAATTGGCTCCCTCTGCTGGGACAGATGAGGCATGCAATGTTACAGGTTTTAGGAGGTAGTTAAGGATAACATTGTAACTTTCAGATCCAACCTGCCATGTACCATCAGCATTAAGTTCTTGCTCAGAAACCGGGCAGTGGTGGCGCACGCCTTTTAATCCCAGCACTTGGGAGGCAGAGACAGTTGGATTTCTGAGTTCGAGGCCAGCCTGGTTTACAGAGTGAGTTCAAGGACAGCCAGGGATATACAGAGAAACCCTATCTGGAAAAACCAAAAAAAAAAAAAAAAAAAGGTTCTTGCTCAGAATACTGTGTGTCAGGCTTCTCCACAAACTTTGGGGACTACACCTGCAAGGTGCACAGATGTACGCAAAGGCAAGGTGCACAGATGTACACAAAGTGGAGTAATCAACGCAGGTGAAGCTAGTGAACCCTGATTGAAAGGTTATAAATCTCACCCTAGTCCTGTTCCATTTTAAGGCTGGCTCGTCCCACAAGGCACTTTGCTTCAAAAACTAGTGAGTAATGAAGGCGGTTTTCCCAGAGCCAGGATCCAAACCAAGGTTTTAAAAACACAGTCCAGATTGTCAGAGTGCTCTCGTTTCCCTGAATCATGTCATAGTCGCAGGAAATGCAGCCCAGAGCATGTCTATGAGAGCTATGGAAAGGTATAAGGAATTTATCCTTTACTTTAGGAAGAGCATAGGGATTTTTTTTTTGAGACAAGGGTTTCTCTCTGTAGCTCTGGCTGTCCTGGATCTCATTCTGTCAACAAGTCTGACTTCAGATCCACAGAGATCCAACTGCCTCTGCCTCCCAGGTGCTGGAATTAAAGGCATGTGCCACCATAGCCGAGCAGGAAACTATTTTCTAACACAGCTCTGTAGAGTACAAACACTCCTTTTCAAATACACATGAAACAAAGGTTATTTAAAAATCTGTATCATTCCCAAATATGTTTTAACAACCATTTTTTAAAGTTACAGAATCTGAAAACAAAATTAAACTAGCTTTTGCACTTGGTCTTGAACATCCTCAGGGACTCCATCCTGGAATTCAGCGAATTGTGAACTGAAAACACTAAAAAATGTTTACTTATTTATTTATTTATTTATTTGCCATGTGGACTGGATATGAGCAGACTTTTTGTCTTTTTTTAAAACAAAACAGGATCCCTGGTTACATTACCTGTGGTGGCTATTAGGTAGTCTAGAGACAGTGTAAAATGTTCTTGTATGGGCAGGTAGGTGTATAGGATAGAAATGTGTATACACACATCTATGTATGTATGGGCACACCCCAAGTGTGTGTCTGCAAAGGTCCCCCCTAACTTGGTTGTCTTTGCTTACCGTTGGGGTCTCTGTATCAGCAATGTAAGGCAATTTGTTTGCTTGTTTGTTTTTGTTTTTCGAGACAGGTTTTCTCTGTGTAGCCCTGGCTGTCCTGGAACTCACTCTGTAGACCAGGCTGGCCTCGAACTCAGAAATCTGCCTGCCTCTGCCTCCCAAGTGCTGAGATTAAAGGTGTGTGCCACCACTGACTGGCTAATGTAAGGCAAACTTAAAACTGAAAGCCACACAGTGCAATTAGCAGGTACCCCCAGACCCTTCAGTTCTTCCAGGGGTTACCTTCCTGACTCAGAAAAACAAAAACAGGAATTTGATAATAATTTTAGAAGTTTTTTCCTATATGGATGTAAATTTGTATGTATACATATATGTAATAATATTATACATTATGTTTATTAGATTGAGTTATTTCACTAAAAACTAAAATGATTTTCATTTAAGTTTTTGTTTGTTTTGGTTTGGTTTTGAGACAGGGACTCTCTATGTAGGTCTGGGTAGTCAGAGACTCATTATTTAGACCATATGCTGGCCCAGAACCCAGAGATCTGCCTGCCTCTGCCTCTGCCTCTAGAGTGGTGAAGTTAAAGGCAGGTGCCACCATGCCTGGCTTTATTTAATTTTTTACAAAATCTTTTGTGAATGTGTGTGCTTTGTATGTATGTGTATTTCTGTGTATGTGGGGGAGGGGAGAGGGGAAGGGGGAGAGGGGAGAAGGAGAGGGAGCAGGTAACCTCAGGCATCAGTCACAGCATTCACCTGTTTGAGTCAGGGTCTCTTAGTCTCTTAATCATCACTGCGTATGCCAGGCTTACTTGGCCTGAACCTTCAGAGATGCTTCTGTCTCCATCTTCCATTTTTCATTTTACTTTATGTGGGTGCTGGAACTTTGAACTCAGGTCTTCAAATTCTTATGCTTGTGCAGCCAGTACTTTACCCACTGAACCATTTCCCCAGCCCCAGAAATATTTTTGAAAGACTTTTTTATGTTTAACTCTGTGTGTGTGTGTGTGTGTGTGTGTGTGTGCTCGAGTGCATGCATGTGCATTCCTGTGTGTGTGAGCTTAGCCTTAGTGTATTTTAATACAGTGCCTTAGGAGGCCAGAAGAGAGCGTCAGATCCCTGGAGCTGGAGTTACAAGCAGCTTTAAGCTGCCAGAAGTAGGTATAGGGAAACAAACTCAGGTCCTCTGGGAGAGAGCAGCAAACACTTCTTAACTGCTGAGCCATCTCTCCAGTCCCCTAAAAAAAAAAAAAAAATTTAAACTCCGGTAGACCTTGCTGGATTTTGTATTTCTTCACTGCTATGGATTCTAATTGTTGTAAACCTATCTTTTAGGAAAACACTCAAAAACAGCATGAAGTAAGAGACAAAGGCATTAAAAACATGCCCCAGTTTTTAAAAGAAAAGCTCAATAGTGAAATCCTTGCAAAGAAAAGAGAATCAAATGGGAGCAATAATGCCCAAGAAACAGAAGATGACGATGAAGATGAAGAAGAGGAGGATGAGGATGAAGAGGAGGATGAAGATGAAGAAGATGATGAAGAAGAGGAGGATGAAGATGAAGAGGATGACGTTGGTGAACAAACCAACAGAAAAAAGAAAGAAGAAGCAAAGGAACGAATCTACAAGAATCTGGGCACCTGCCAGCAGCCGGCTACTAAAGCACCCGAAGAGCAAAAAGACACACCAGAGACCAAAGAAAAAAGTGAGAAGAGAATAGCCAAACTAGACCCTAAGAAGTTAGCTCTAGATACCAGTTTTCTGAAGGTAAGTGCAAGGCCTTCAGGGAACCAGACAGACCTGGACGGCAGCTTGAGACGAGTGAGACAGAATGACCCTGACATGAAGGAACTCAACCTGAACAACATTGAAAACATCCCTAAAGAGATGTTACTGGACTTTGTCAATGCAATGAAGAAAAACAAACACATCAAAAGCTTCAGCTTAGCCAATGTCGGTGCTGATGAGAGCGTAGCATTCGCCTTGGCCAACATGCTGCGCGAAAATAGGAGCATCACCACCCTCAATATCGAGTCCAACTTCATCACCGGGAAGGGCATCGTGGCCATCATGAGGTGCCTCCAGTTCAATGAAACTCTGACTGAACTTCGGTTTCACAACCAGAGGCATATGCTGGGCCACCACGCCGAAATGGAAATCTCAAGGCTTCTGAAGGCCAACAACACCCTGTTGAAGATGGGCTACCATTTCGAGCTTCCCGGTCCCAGAATGGTGGTAACGAATCTGCTTACCAGGAACCAGGATAAACGGAGGCAGAAAAGACAGGAGGAACAGCAGCAGCAGCAACTTAAAGAGCAGAGAAAGCTGATAGCTATGTTGGAGAATGGGTTGGGGCTGCCCCCTGGGATGTGGGAGAGGTTGGGAGGACCCATGCCGGATCCCAGAATGCAGGAGTTCTTCCAGCCTTCATCCGGGCGGCCCCTCGAGGCTCAGGAAGTCCCCTTTGGTGCAAGAAAAGAAATGATCAAAAATCCGCCCCAACCTCCACAGTGCAAGACAGACCCCGACTCCTTCAGGGTGGTGAAGTTGAAGAGAATTCAGCGCAAATCTCGAATGCCGGAAGCCAGAGAGGCACAGGAGAAAACCAACCTCAAAGATGTAATCAAAACGCTCAAGCCAGTGCCTAGGAATAGGCCGCCCCCGCTGGTGGAAATCACTCCCAGAGACCAGCTCTTGAATGACATCAGACACAGCAATGTTGCCTACCTTAAACCTGTAAGTAACAGAAGGGAGAAATGATAAACACTTCCAGTTCCCCTCCCCCCCTCTCTTGTCTATGCTATATTTTATTTTTGAGACAGGCTTTCATGTATTTCAGGCTGACCTCGAATCTGCTAGGTAGCTGAGGGTAGTATACCCCACCATGCCTAGTTTATGTGCGGACTGAGCCCAGGGCTTTGCCTAGGGCTAGGCAAGGGCACTATCAAATGAGCTATGTCCCCTTCCCGAACCCCGTTAGTTTAACACCGTGGGGTTTTGATTGTTGGAAGCAGAGGTGTAACACCAATACAGTTAAATTACTAGTTACTCTTAAGGACAGACCCATGTATGCCCTGTGACAGTAATACACGCAGTTAAGTTCTATTTGGTACATACATGTATACGCTGGCTCATACGATCATCAGAATTCTAGAAGGTTGGCACAGTTATTTTCCCCATCTTGTGAAGGACACATGAATGCTTTAGGAAGTTAATAGCATGTCTAGGAAGTGGTGGCACTGATATTAAAACTCAGTTCTGAGGCGTCAAACTTTTACTTGGCATGCTATTTTGAATCCTTGGTGTGCATATGTAAAACCAGATCATTCTAGGCACATAGAGCTGAGAATTAGAGACTCTCAGAGCCTTCTTTGAAGGAGCAAATGAGGAAACAACAATTAAACACATTCGTAAGTGTCTGGAATAAAGGCTCCAGGGACTGGGTTCTCATCATCAGGCAAAGCTAGACCACCTGCAAATGCATTTCTGTTTGCCTTTTAGGCAGCCAGCCAAATGGCAAACCTCAGGTCACTATATTCATGAGCCAATGGAGTTTAAAATATTTGACTATTATTTCGGTTTTAATATTCATAGTGTCTCTATAAAAGTCTGTGATAAAGCTGACTAGGGAGCTGGCTTTATTACCTGAGCTTTGGTTGCAGAAATGATTTTTTGTGGTCATTATTACAGTGATAGTTATACAGGCTGAAGGATCGATATCCATAGGCCATGTTGATTGATACTTTATTGCATTAAATATATCTTATGCTATATAATATGATATGCATAATATAATACATTCTATTAAATGTATAAAATATATAAATATATAAATATATAAATATATTTTATATATGTATATGTATAAATAAAATTGAGATAAGATTGTGTTGTCAACACAGTCAATATGTTATTTTATCATAGAGATTCCCATTTTTGGGGGATATAGAAAACAAATGCCCATGTGAGTCTGTGATTTTTTTCCAGCTTTACTGAGCTACCTAATCTTAAGGTAATGCTGTTATTCACATATGTGTGTAGGATTGTCTTCAATTGACATCTCCTAGTCATTGTCATTGTCCCATTTCCTACATCAAAGATGTTTTTCATCTGTGATTTGGAGAGAGCTGGGTTCGTCCTAAGATAGGTCTCATTGTAGGATGCTTGAAATCACGTGAGGCCTGCCTCTGGACAGGACACAAGACAGACCACTGCTGGGGTAGGGGAGGGTGCTGCCTGTAAAAACTGTCACTTTGAAGTCATGGGTGGACAATAGTCAAGCAGTCTTGGCGCTGTATAGTCAGAAAATAATATACTAAAAGCAATGAGAGTTTTAAAAATCTATGTTAAAGGGAGAGGAGCTCAAGTGACCATCTGAACAAACCTCCTGACTCCAGAAGGAACGAACCCCTGAGGCTACAGGCTACAGGTGACACCCAGCATTTTCTGCGGGCCTCACACTTGCAATGTCAGCATTTTTCTCTCTGAGCCAGCCCCCTAGTGCCGTTCTTTAAAATAACAACAACAATAAGCTAAAAAGGAAAAACCTTTTAGAATGGGAGACTTGCTTATTGACACATGCTTTGAAATGGCTTTCCACTTCTGGTTGCTGACCACTCCTCTTGCCTTCAGTTGCCTGGCATAGGCTGCATAGTGTCTGTCCTTTTGCATGTATCTCGGCTATGCCCCATGACTATTTAGTTCTATAAAGTGCTCTGTGAGGACAACGTGAAAACACATCACTCAACTGCTGGGTGAGCTTTCTAATGTCCCACCTCTCTGTGTCTTTTTCCCATAGAATAAATGTCTGCTTTAAAGCCAGACCATAAAGCAAAATGGTTCAAATTTTTTTAGCTTGTCTTTTGAAATAATATTAGATTGACAGACGCTCAAAACTAGCACAGACTTCTTACCTCTCCCCATCACATTCTCCTCATTTGCTGTCATTATTTAAAATGCAATGCAGCTGCCCAGGAGTGAGCCCCAGGCACGTGGCTCATTGGAGGTAATGGTAGTATGCGCTTACCTGTGGCCAGCTGCTGTAAACACCTTCAGCTGCAAGGTGCTTCCTCATACCAGAGGAGCTGAAGCACAGGAAGCTACACCTCAGACTCAGTGAACTGCTAGAAACATTAGAAATGGCGCTGTCACGACTGCCAGCACAAAGGGATGTCTTTGGTCAGTCAAATGAGACCTAACGGAGGTTCCCTTTATAGAGGAGGAATGGGAGGCATTGTGAATTTGAACTGTAAGTGCAACAATGAGGTAAAAATTAATGCACAATTTTGACACTGTGTGTGTGTGTTTGTGTGTATGTGTGCGTGCGTGTGTGTGTGTGTGTGTGTGTGTGTGTGTGTGTGTGTGTGTGTGTGTGTTTAAGCACTGTCCTGGTTGTTTTTTACTTTTTTTTTTTTTGTCAACTTGACACAAGCTAGAGTCATTTGAGAGGAAGGAACATCAACTGAGAAAATGCCCCCACAAGACTGGCCTGTGGGCAAGCTTGAGTGTCATTTTTTTGACTAATGATTAGATTGGTGTGGGAGGACTGAGCCCACTGCGGGTGGTGCCATCCCTGAGCAGGTGGTTCTAGGTTGTATAAAAAAACAGACTGAACAAGCTGTGGGGAGCAAGTCATTAAAGTAGCGCTCCTCCATGGCTTCTACCCCAGGTCCTGCCCTGGTTTCTCTGTGATGCAGTCATAAGTAGTAAAACGAAAAAAAACTCTTTACTCCCCAAGTAGATTTGGGTCATGATATTTATCATAGTAATAGAAGCTTAACAATGACAACTCCTAAATTAGAATATCGACTGTTCATAACACACCCGTCAATCATTTGACCTTTGGAAAACTTTAAAACACACTTATTACCCTCTCAGACTTAGATATATTATTTTTCTGTATTATTGAGAATATCCCAATAGTCAGTTTGTATTTTTTTTTTTTTATTTAATGCTTATTCTCTTAGTACTACATGCTCCTGCCCTGGGATTCCTGAATGGGAATCAATAGCAAAAAAATAAAGGAAAACCTATACACTTTGCTCAAAATGCTTCATACTATAAGAAACAGCCAATTCAATTCAGTTTGAAAGTATCCTCTCTGGGTCACATGTTGAAAACTGGTAGCTACATACCCGACTCGGGCTTACTTTAATTGGGCCAGGTATTATTTTGTAAGTTCTACATGTCCTAGAAAACATGTAAATATTTGGCACCACTGAAATATTAAACTCAACCATGTAAAATTTGCATGTGCATGGTATAGCATAAGTAGTGTGTGTGTGTGTGTGTGTGTGTGTGTGTGTGTGTGTGTGTGTGTTTTACTGGGAATTGATCTCAGAGCTTTGTGCATGCTAGGCAAATATTCTCCAGCCAGTTCTTTCTTCTTTCTTCATTGTAGCCTCCTGTGGGCTGGGTAATGGCCTCTCCAGTTTTTCTCATGCTGACTGACCTCCAATCATCTTGCTTCATTCACGTTTGTTGTTTCCTGAGGAATTCTTTAGTTTGCTCTTGCTTTTAATGTCTTGTCCAAGAAAGTGCATTTTTTAGATGAACACAAATTCATTTCCCTATGAGTTAATAGCTATCAATAACTCTGATGCCAACATATAGCAAGGTTTCCCCCTCTCCCATAAATGTGCATTTCCCTTTATTTATCTTAAAAATGTTTATGACTCATTTACCACCTACCATTACAGAGAAACCTTTGTAGTTTTCACTGAGATAAGATTCCCATTCTCAGCAACTTAATTCACTGGAGCTAAATGCATGTGGAACAAAACCAAGTTCTTGTGCCATCAAGGGGACTATAGCATGCACCCCACTCCATGTTGGGCTCACCTGCCCAGGTAGACTGCTCCCAGCCAAGTCACCAATGGAACGGTATCACCAACTAAGCTTTCCCTCTAGAAAGACTTGAGTTTGATAGCATCATGTGCAACCCTGGCTCACCAGAGCCCCTGTGGCACACCAGCAACTTCAGAGTTTAAGATGATAGATCTGAGCACCCATCTCTGTGTCTGCCCACACTTTGTTTATAAGATTCTTTCTTTTCTGCCAGGTTCTTTGGTTTCTGTACTTTTTTTTTTCTTCTTGTGTGGGTAAAACTTAATCAAGGCCAGTCCCCCAACTTTTGTTCCCTTTGAGTAATCTGGGGTACTCCAAGTGTCTTCCTTCAGCCTGTTCTCAGACCAGGCTCCACTGGTAGGCCTTGCCACATTGCTTCTCATCTCAGTGGCCTTTGGTGAGTCCACCCTCTCACACATTCTTCTTTAAAAGTTACTTCCAACAACTTTTTACTTACTTAAAGAATAAACAGAAGAATAGACAAGATCCAACGCCTTCCCCTTGTTTGTTTGTTTGTTTTTTTTTACATATAATTTTTCTAAAATCTATTATCAGAACCTCACATTTCTGGGCTCTTCCCTAGAACTTCTGATTCAGTAGGTCTTAGATGGGGAATTCCTCCTTCTGGCCAACTTCTAGAGATATTGATGCTGCTTATTTGAGGGACCATAGTTTAATGACAACGACTTTACAGCATCCTTGGGGCACTATAGCCTCAAATGATCTTTTCTTCTACCCATTGAAATTGATACAAGTTCCAAATCTTATTTCAAATACTACTTCCTAGACACAAAATCAAGGCAGCAATAGTGCCTGTCCTATCTTTATCTGGAACTACCTTCATCTGGAACTTTTTCATACCATCTATCACAATCTGCTCAGGGTAAAGGCCCTTCTGGACACAGTGTACATCTCTCAAATTCCTTAATGCGTGTCTTTTTCTCTCTATTCTGGATATCCACTGAGGTGTTGGTCCATAGCCAGATTCAAGATAACATCTTAAATAACCACCACTAAAATACATCTTACAATCCTGCCTTATTTCCCTCTGTGTGTGTGTGTGTGTGTGTGTGTGTGTGTGTGTGTATGCACTCTATATAAGGCCATATGTGCTCATACATCCCAAATACACTTAAAAATTACTAAACTCATAAGTTAGACAAAAAGGAACCCCTAGTAATTATAGGAATTGATTTTCCCCTGTTTGTGATTTTGATATTTTAACCTTTAATTAAAATCTGTTGCTGCTGCTGTTCTTGTTGTTTTAAGCAGCAAGGCTGGCCATGAACTCCTGTTTCTCCTCTCTTCACCCCCGAAGCCCTGAGAGTAGAGGTATGTGCCACTATACCCAGCTCAAGTCGGATTTTTTTGCAACATCAAATCTAGTCATTTTTTTTCCTTGGTTTCTGCTTGCTCTACTTCAAAATGGTGACTCTAATGACTAAAGGTGTCTTCCTCTTTCCGTGCAACTTTATTTAAAAGGCCCCGGCTTTTCACAGAATCTTTGCTGCTACAGATGAATTAAAGGGTTAAACTTTGAAAATAAGCTGATGCACGATCTCTCCTTTATTGTTCTTTTCCAGACAGTTAATGATGATTTAGTGACTCAGCCCTTTATCCCATGCTCTGAGCCCCCTCCCCCCCCCGACACCCACCCCTGACTTCGTCCTATTTGGAACATGGTGTTATGGGTCAGGTCCTTATAGTGGGCTAATGCTACATTTTGCTTTAAAAAAATTTTTTTAGGTTCATTTATTTTTATTTTATGTGCATGCATGTTTTGCCTATGCACATGTATACCACACATGTACCTGTTACCTGCAGAGGTCAGAAGAGGACATCAGATCCCCTAGAACTGGAGTTACTCATGGCTGTGAGCTACCATATGGGTGCTGGGAACCAAACTTGAGTCTTCTCCTCAAACAACATATGCTCTTAACTGCTGATCCATCTCTATAGCCCCACACGTTGCTTCTTAAAATATTATTTATTTAACCTCCACATATGTGTTTAGACACATACAAAGAACATACTGTTTTAGCTATTTGTTGCAGCTTGACAAATTATTGCAAGCATTCTGTGTATTTTTAAAAAATCCCATTGCTCTTAATTATTGGTGTTTTTCATGGGTTAACCCTACCCAGACACAGCTACCCACTTCGAGATCTGAGGCGCATGGGGACTTCCCTTGGCCTGAGGAGGATATCAAATGTCCCCTCCAGAGGGCAGGGCACTGTGAAATATCCCTCTCCAGAGCACACGGACAAAGAACTGACTGCAAGCAGAGCCCACAAGGGCTCATCACTCTGACAGCTGCACATGGGCAGGGAAGAGGAAAATATGCTCAGCTGTTAACAAACTCCAAGTGTCTTAGCACCGTCTGCATCTTCTGAAAAATGCACACACAATGGGCAAGTCACCTCCTAAGGCAGAGCAGCACTTAAAACTTTTTTAAGTGCTTGACTTTAAGCTAGACTTGAAGCTGTTGCTATGCAACAGATGCTGAATGTAGATTTTAGAGTTGGGCAGATGTGACTCTTTTGTAGTTATTTTGTCCTTGTGAAGTTTACCTAGATATAGTTTTTTTTTTTAAAATATATTGTTTTTAAATGTTACTGAAATATTAGAAATGTGCTTCAAGGATAGACTTTGTGTGTGTGTGTGTGTGTGTGTGTGTGTGTGTGTGTGTGTGTATGTGTGTGTTTGTGCGAGCACATGCGTATGTGCACATTTTCATGTCAGAGGTCAATCTGAAGTATCATTCCTTGGGAGCTATTCACCTTGGTTTGTGAAAAAGGGCCTCTTACTGGCCTGATAAGCTTGATAAGCAGGCAGAGAGGCCAGCCAGGGAGCCTCCTGGGTCAGTGTGTCCATCTCTCGCAAGCTGAGACAGTGAGCAGGTGCCATCACTCCTAGCTTTTTAATGTTGTTTGGGGATATCTAACTCACTTGCCACTCAAGCACTTTACTAACAAAGCTATCTCTCAGTCCCAGATCATATATCATTTTTCATTATATGTAGATGCTGTGTGTGGCTATGTGCATGCCAATGTAGGTGCCTGGGGAAGCCAGAAGAGGGCATCAGATCCTTTGGAGGTGGAGTTTCGGGGAATAGTGAGCACCTAATGTGGGTGCTGGGAAATGAACTCTAGTTGTCTGTAAGAGCTGTTTTTTTAACAGCTGAGCCGTCATTCCAGCAATTCTAGCCTTGTAAGTCATGTCTGCTCAGAGCCCTCCTCCTCAAAAGGCTGGTGTAGGACCGACACAGTGAAGGAATTGTTCTTTTTTAAAGATTTATTTATTTATTTTATGCATATGAGTGCACACTGCAGCTGTACAGATGGTTGTGAGCCTTCGTCTGGTTGTTGGGAACAAACTTTTAGGACCTCTGTTCGCTCTGGTCAACCCCGCTCGCTCCCGTCTAGCTCCGGCCCAAAGATTTATTCATTATTATAAATAAGTACACTGTAGCTGTCTTCAGATGCACCAGAAGAGGGCGTCAGATCTCATTACCAGTGGCTGTGAGCCACTGTGTGGTTACTGGGATTTGAACTCAGGACCTTTGGAAGAGCAGTCACTGCTCTTACCCGCTGAGCCATCTCACCGGCCCTTGTTTTTTTTCTCTCTCTTTCTTTCTTTCTTTCTTTCTTTCTTTCTTTCTTTCTTTCTTTCTGTCTTTCTTTCTTCTTCTTTTTTTTTTTTTTATAACTTTATCTTTTAACACTATGGACTGGAAACTCCTACTGTCATTTTACAGAGGAGGAAAGTGATACTTAGCACCCACCAAGGAGCTAGGAAAACTCTTGGCACCAGGCTTCGAGCCTTCCTTGTTTCTGTGATCCGTTTCCCCACAAACTCATGAACCTTCGAACAAGCTCTCGATTGGTAAATGCCCAATAACAGTGACTTGGGTTCTTTTGCCTCTGGGGTGATTTAGGAGAGCTCTGTAGCCAATATTTCTAAGGCCTTCTGCATCCACCAAGACATGTAAGTTTTGTGATTTTTGCTTTACAGCTCTTACATTTCCAGGATTCATTTTTTTTTTCTTCTTCTTCTTCTTCTTCTTCAAATGCTTAAACCGCAGGTGCAACTGCCAAAGGAGCTGGCATAAGAGGCAACATCGTCATCTAGAACAGCAGGGTCAGAGCTGGAGGCTGTTTCACTAACAGTGCAGGGGCAGAACTGGGACCGTGGCTCCAACCAGGCTGGGGACGGTTTGGGCTGTGGGAAGACACAGGCCCAAGAGGAAAAGGAAGGATACAGAATATCGATGTTCACAGACAACACATTCTTCTTCTCAGAGTTGGACCGACTTGGGTGAAAATTGTAGCGTGGTGCTTCTAGAAGCAGAAGCTAACCTCGTTTGGTAAACACTTTACTATTGTTCTCTTCTAGTGAATAACAATAAATATGGTGGAAGTGTTAACTGTGAGTCTACACCCACTCCCATTTTTTTTTCCTCCTCCCATCTCCTCCGTCATCACTGCATGGCATCTGAAAGGGAATAAATCATGTGAAGTGAGTGCCTGGCAGGCCTTCTGCAGCTTTTTGGAATAAAGGACTCTTTGCTAGTTCTCGAAGAACCAGTGAAAATCCCTCCTCTCACTCTGCTCATCAGTGGTCTCACTGCTGTTACAAAATACCCAACGAAAGCCACTCAAGGAAGGAGCCTAAGGTAGCTGGTCACATTGGTCACAGAAGGCAGAGGGAGATGGATGCGGTATTCAGTGCCATCCTCTCATGAAGTGTGGTCTAGGACCCCAGGCTAGAGATGCTTCCATCCCCATTCAGGGTTAGTCTTCTCTCCTCAGTTCAGCCTCTCTGGAAAGCTCCCCAAGATGTGCCCACAGTTGAGTCTCCTAGGTGATTCTAAATCCAGATACGCTATCAGCCTGAACTCTGCTCAGTGTCCTTGCTGACTCCCTGAGGTCGTGAAGTATGCTTCTGATACAGATGTCTGTTAGGAGCCAAGCCTGCAAGCAACAGACTGTGGGGAAAACAGAGCGTGACCAGAAAAAGTCAGGAGCAAAGCAAACCCCTCAGACGTACAAGTACCCTGCTGTGATTCCAAACTTAGGGACAGCTATAGACAACATGCTGTTTTACAGACAAAAAAACATGGGAGTGATAAATAATACAGTAATTGGTAAAGTTTTTGCACACGCACGTATGCGCGCGCACACACACACACACACACACACACACACACACACACTTAATATGAGTCTCTTTAAAACCCCTCTAAAGGAAGCATGTCTACAGGATTAAACACTTCATCCTCTGCTTCAGATACTCTGTCACCTGTCCCTGATGAACCAATCCATCCTCTTCCCTTGAAAGTCTTATGTTGCTCCTGAGAGAACATCCTCCTACACACCCAGTGTGTCTGTCCTCTTTGACTTTTCCATAGAAAAAACAAGACATCCACCATCTATGAAGGGCGTGTTCAATTTCCCAACCACATGGCAGGTTCTATCCCCTCTGTAGAAACATTCCCAAGAGCTCCAAGCCCTTTCCTTCCCTCCTTCCAAGTTTCCACAGTTCTTAGCATTATAGTTAGGAGATGCACAGAATTTGAGATACTGTAATAAAATCTCTAAATTAGTAAGCTTTTTTTTTTTTTTAAAGTAATGAGAATACAGGAATCAGGAAATCAAGTTTTGGTGATTTTCTGGGGTTTTGGGCCTTTTTGTTTGGTTTGGTTTGGTTTTTGAGACAGGGTTTCTCTGTGTAGCCTTGGCTGTCCTGAAACTTGCTCTGTAGACCAGGCTGGCCTTGAACTCATGGATCTGGCTGTCTCTGCCTCCGAAGTGCTTAGATTAAAAGTGTGTACTACCACCCTGTCTTGTCTTGTCTTGTCTTGTCTTGTCTTTTTTCTTTTTCTTTTTCTTTTTTTCTTTTTTTGGTACTTCCTGTTTTCTTACCTGAAAAAGAAAGCAACACTTTCCTTCTCTTCCCTTTTAATAATCGTAGATGATATAAAGCAGGCAAAGTGGGCTGGGAGAGAATCTCTCTAATGCAGGGGTTCTCAGCCTTTCTAATGCTGTGACCGTTTAACACAGTTCCTCATGTTGTGACACCCTCCTTCCCAGCCAGAGGCCAAACCTACTATATCTTGGAACCAGCCTCCATCTTAAAAGAAAAAAGCCTGAGAACTTGACCTGCAGCTAAACCCAAGTACCAGGAGGGACCGTGTGGCTTGTCCTTGGCCAGAGTTACTCCCTCCTAGCTACTACTTAGCAACAGTTCATCAAAGCTTAGTCTGATTGTTTCAGATGTACTTTCAGACCCTTCCTGACTGTATAACTTCAGAGCACCCACCTGTCAGCTTACAATAGGCATTCAGTTAGATGCTTGCCAGGAAAGACACCCACACCCCCCTGTCTTGCTGCCATTTTCCTGTAAAACCTTGTCCCAATGAGAGTTCGGGGCTGCTTTACATTGGAGTGGGCTCTTTGGTGGTCTTTTGGGGTTCATGAGAGCTTCCTGTCATGATACCCCAGCTATAAAATTAGTTTTATTGCTACTTTATAACTGTAATTTTGCTACTGTTATGTATTGTAATGTTACATCTGTGTTTTTAAGTGGTTTTAGGCAACCCCTATGAAAGGGTTGTTTGCTCTCCAAAGGGGTCATGACCCACAGGTTGAGAATAACTGCTCTAATAGAACAAACTGGAAACAGTACATCACAGGAAGAACAAACTAGGAAAAAAATGTGGGCTTTCTGGTTTAGTTTTGTTTTTAAAGATAGAAAATACAAAAGTGTAAGTATTGCTTCAATTAAGTGATTTTTAAAATAGGCATCATATAATAGCCTTTGTTATCTTCCTTTGAAATGTTATTTTTAGCTGAGTGTGTGAGAGCTTACACACATACCTCGTGGCATACAGAAAGGTCAGAGGATCTCAGTGGAATCAGTTCTCCCCTTTCACCTTTATATGGATTCCAGAGATTGAATCAAGGTTGAGAGAGACACACAGAGAGGAAGCAGTTCTCACTATGCTTTTTGTCTATCTATGATTTATTAGGGCCAGTGAGATGGTTGAACAGGTAAGCATGCTTGCTGCCACGGGCTGACAACCTGAGTTCAGTCTCTAGAACCCACACAGCAGAAGAGAAGTGATTACCACACATTGTATTCTGACTTCCACATGAACAAAATAAATAAGTGCAAATTTAAAAAATACGGTATTCATACACTATGTTTTTTCTGTTATTTTCTGTGATGGATGGTATTATCAACTTGACAGAACCTGAAATCACCTGGGAGATGGACCTCAGAGCATACCGGTGGGGGATTACCTTGATTACATTAAAGTGGGAAGATCTGCCCACTGTGGGTGGCACCATTCCCTTGATGAAAAGTGGAGCTGGGTGACAGCATGCACTTGTTACTTCCTGATTCTCGACTGTGGGTGTAGTACAGTACGTCCAGCAACTTTAGGCTCCTATTGCACTGACTTTCCCATGGTGATAGACTGTACCTTCCTTGATCTGTAAGCTAGCAAAAACCTCTTGTCCCTTAAGTTACTTTCATGTTGCAGGAATCTTTGTGGAATAAGCACTTTGACACCAGTGAGAGTGGAAAAGAGGAGATGTCACCGGTGGACCGAAGCCAGGACATCTTGTGAAATGCTTCAGTCCTGTGTCCAGTTTGTATTCTCATTGTAGACTCTAAAACAATGACCCTGATTTTAGGAACTACATGAAATGGTCACAGCCTTAGGAAGGGTGAGAACCACAGCTCTGAAACCATGAGGAGGGACAGGGCAAGCAAACAAGATTTTACAGAAGTGCCAGTCATCAGGTTGGTAAGGGCAATGATCCCTTGTTTCAACGGTCTCTCCAGGTCAGCCTGTTCCAGGCAGCAAAATCATGTCAGCAGTGCAGGCAGCAATGTAAGTAAATCACTAAACAGATCAATAAACCAGTACCTAATAATGGGTCCTTTCTACCTCCTCCTCCTTCATTAGTCAGAGTATGTTATCACAGCGCCAGCAAGGGAAACCGAGAAGTCATCTTTCCAGACCTGACTACTGGCTTTGGAAATTGCAGTGAATATCTTTTTAAAATGCAGGCTATCACTTCCTACAAATTCATGACACTTATGTCAGAACATATCACATTAAAATGGAAGAGGTTTATGAGGTGGGCACACGCCTTTAATCCCAGCACTCCCAAAGCAGAGGCAGGTAGATCTCTGTGAGTTTAAGTCCAACCTGGTCTACAAGGTGAGTTCCAGGACAGAGAAAACATCTTGAAAAAACAAACCAACCAACCAAACAAAAACAAAAACAAAGACCAAAAACAAAACAAAGGGAGGGGGTATCTTAGTTGGGATTTTACTGCAGTGAAGAGACATCATAATGAAGGCAACTCTTATAAAGACAACTTTTAATTGGGGCTGGCTTATAGGGTTAGAGGTTCATTCAGTCCAGTATTATCCAGGTGGGAACATGGCAGCATCCAGGCAGGCATGGAGCAGGCAGAGCTGAGAGTTCTACATCTTCATCTGAAGGCTGCCAGCAGAATACTGGCTTCCAGGCAGCTAGGACGAGAGTCTTAAAGCCCATGTCCACATGGAGTAGTGACACACCTACTCCAACAGGGCCACACCTAAGAGTGCCACTCCCTGGGCCGAGCATATACAAACCATCATAGGGTTTAAATGTATATAAACCCACAACAACTTTAAAAGATTCTGCCAAACTTCAGTTGTTTTTCTAGCTTCAAATAAAACACCTATAAAGGGTTTTATTAAACAGCTTTCAAAATACAAGGTAGAAGTATTAAGTTTTCTCAGTTTTTTCCCAGGCTCTCGCCAAGTGTCTTGATATTTAACACAGACATACATTGAATAAAGTCTCACGAAAAGGCTTCTGACTTTCTTCTTCCTTTTTGGGTAATGCTACAGATTCTAAACCCTATCTGAAGTCCTGGGCTAAAGATAAGGCTTCAGATTGACTGAGAGGCTAAAACAGAAGACCTCAGAGCTGCCAAGGTGGTCATGGGTTATTTAGGATGCACCGAAGGGCTTTGGGAAAGGCCCCATCAATTATCCTTTCAATGTTCGGAAAACCTCAATGTTTTCTGTTTCACCTGTGAAATCACTAAACTGGCAAACAGCCACGTCTCATCTATTTCTAAATATATGAGCCATAAAGGGATAACTGTAGTGAAATGCATGTGCTCACGCCATCCTAACTCCAATGCTATTTACGTAAGTGTATGGCCGCTATGCTTGCTGTCAACAGCTTTATGAGTTATAGGAGCTGTTTAAACTCCTTTGTCTTGGTCCTCTAGGGAAGCTTTGCAGGCTCAAAATATCATCTGTGGTTGTTCTCTCTGAGCTCCTAAGGAATGAATAAAAGACACGCTCATTTCTTTCTTTCTAAATGCTCTCATCTACTTAAAAAAAATAAACGCCTGGGGCTGGAAAGGTGGCTCAGAGGTTAAGAGCACTTCCTGCTCTTTTGGAGGACCTCAGTTTAGTTCCCAGAACCCACATTAGACAGCTCACAACCATCTGTAACACCAGCTCCAGGAGTCCAGTGTCCTCTTCTGGCCTCAGTAGGCACTGCATGCACGTGGTCTCTCTCTCTCTCTCTCTCTCTCTCTCTCTCTCTCTCTCTCTCTCACACACACACACACACACACACAAATAAAAAATGATAAAAATAAATCTGTAAAAAAAAACTAAACCATGTAAACATCATTATCTTAGACACCTTTTTATTGCTGTAGTAACGAAAAATGTGTCATAAAGACAGAACTCAAGCTTGGTTCTATTTGTATTTATTTTTAACAAGAATAACAGAAGTTACAGAGTTGTAACCATCCCTCCCACTCCCAACCCTACCCCAGGAGGTTGACATTTAGTTTGCAAGAAACACCTGCTGGTGAAAGCATATTACTACCCTTTTAAAAATTTTTACAAAATTTAACAAAACACTGTTCTAAACAGCTACCTTCATATTCGTAAACAAAATATAAACAATCGGCTGATCCAGCTTCCACTGCACATCAAACAGGCGCCAAAGTGATAGAGATCGCCTCTGGTTTTAAAACAACAAAGATAATACCACTAAACTAACATACCCAACACATCATAGTCGTGAGGGATTTTGGAGGGGATGTCAGACAGCATTGGAAACAGGCTGACACACTACATCTTATACTTTAACTGATTTTCATGTCCTCCACATCGCCTCCAGGTTCTACAGGGACTTCTTCCCTACAATACAATGGTACTGTGGCTCTCTAATCCACCTTCTTTTTCAAAAACACACTGGATACTTCAGACACAACGAGAGAGTGGGTCTATATTTTTGCAGTTTCTGAGGCCTTCCGTGGGTCATATCGGAGATCTTAGCAGTGGGCCTGTGCATGCAGGATGCCTTGGATAGTTGGGTGGTAAGACGTGCACCTTCTGTTTCAAAACCACAGACAGAAAATGGGTCTGAACAAGGGGAAAGTGCAACCGGATTCCCGGTGTGAGCCCTGTCACTGGGCGAGCTGTGTTTACTCCCTTGCTTTGCTGATATAGTCAGCAATCTTGTTGATGTTCTCTTCCTGCTGTTCCAAGGCATCCAGGATAATGCCCATTGGAGTTTTCTTCAAGCCTATTCCCTCCATTTTATTTTCCAGCTTGTTCTTGAGGTTTCGAAGTCTCAGGGATGCATGGATGAACATCACTGAAAGAAAAGACAGCATCAAAGAATTCCCTTTACTTTTTTTTAATTATGTAAAATAAATAAAATTCCTATTGTTTTTTAATCGTGTGTGTGTGTGTGTGTGTGTGTGTGTGTGTGTGTGTGTGTATCTGAGTCTGTGGCTTTATGCACATGAGAGCTGGTGCCTGCAGGGGCCAGCGGCACAGGTCCCCCTGGAGGTGGTTCCTGGTGCTGGAGTTCTAGGTGGTGGTGAGCCACCTAATATGGATGTAGAGAGCCAAACTTGGGTCCTCTGTGCTCTTAAGCACTGAGCCATCTCCTCAGCCCAATAATCCCCCCTTTGGCCCCTTCCAATATAATAAACTGTGTCCTTTAGCTGTCAGGTCTGCTTGCCTTGCTGACCCTCAGATGGTTACACAGACTTTATATAAAGCTACTTCTCAAGCTACACACAGATTGTTGTGTGTATGTGTGTGTGTGGAAGAAAACACAGTACTAATTTGGAAAACCATTGATCTGGCCGCCACATTCTTTTTTCCCCACTGAAATTCCTATCTTGCAAATGTTACTTAAACAACATTACAGTCCACTGACATGATTCCAACCGGAATATGAATCTACTTACCCATGGTGTCCCAGGAGGGATGGTTTTTGCATTCTGGGTTTATCTGTACTTTGTTCCTTAAATGCCAGAATCTAGGAAAACCCCACCTTTAAGGTGCCGCCAAAGAGGCCTGTTTTCTAAAGGTGTCACCAGGAATGACCTGGCCTTGTTTACTATGAAATAGGTCCCACAGTCCCTCTTTGTGGACCTCTCGTCCCAGGACCTTAAGGGAATGGAGTAGAGAGTCTGTATTTAAGACACTCCATGTGATCTATAACAGTTATTTGTCCCATGTACACACAAAGCACCCAAAGAGCCTGTTAAGTAGGGCTGGGGAGTTGATAGCTCAGTGGGTAAAGTGCCTGCTTCCAAGCCTGGTGACCTGAGTTCGATCCCCAGGAATCACATGCTGGGAGGAGTTGTCCTCTTACTGTCACAGTTTCTTGGGCAGGATGGATGGATGGATAGATGGATGATAAATAGATGCAATTTTTAAAAATTAAAAATAAAAGGGCAAGAGAATGACTCAGTGCACAACATGTAAGGACTGGAGTCTCCAGGACCAACCTAAAAGCCAGATAGGCATGGAGCCAGCCTGCAACCCCAGCACTAGAAGGGAGAAACAGGAGAGCCTAAGGACAAGCCAGACAGAGTAGCCAAGTGGCTCATCAAAAGACTCTGCCTTAATCAATAAAGTAGAGAGCACTGGTGGAGGACATACTCTGGACCTGCATGCTCACCCTTACACATACGGGGAAATCACATGTATGCATATGGATACACACATGTACTACATAGTAAATACATAAACAAAAGAACCTATTAGAGGAAAATTCCCATACTACGCTATGCACAATTCAAAGGAAGACTAGATGTTCCTGGCCTACTCTGACCTTTAGGGATATGGACCACTTTCTAAGCATCGGACACTTGGGGCATCACTGTTGACCCACAGAATCAGACTTTCCGAGGGATATGGCTTAGAAATACATGTTTTCAAACAGTTCTTGAACAGATGATCCTCATGTATCAGAGTTTGAGAGTAACTGATCTTAATTTCCTAGTCTTAGAGATGGGTGAACACAGCCCACTTATGATGACCAATGACGCTCTGGTTTCCTGTAAATCTGTCAAGAGAAATGGAGGCTCTTGACTTCAGGCTCTCAGGCAGAGAAGGGACGATAGAAAACAAGCAGTATATTTAAATGGAATCATTCCAGCACTAACTCTTAGTACAGCAAGGAAAATTTGGGGAAAATTCCCCAAAGCTTGAATTTACGGCTGATATAGTGTATGTAATAAAGTGTAGGATTCATTTGTAAATATTTTGGGCTCAATCTGACAAGATCTCAGATAAGCAAATGATTTTATTTACTTTAACACATGCATCAATGAAGCATTTTCAAATGTAACGGGACATTCTCTCATCAGCAACTACACTAACATTTCAGCCAGACCTCTGCTGCTGAGACCTGGAATTAGATCTCTGTTTCACTTCTTACTGTTTGAGGTCTTAGAAAACAAGGTATTTAGAAAATAATATCTAGTTTACCAGACTCATAGTATTCAGTGTTTATAATTATAGTCCAGTTATTTTTTTCAGATATACTTACTTTTCTATGAGTATGAGTTTTACCTGTATGTAAGTATATACATATACATGCATGCATACCTCATGCATGCATGCCTGCTGCCTGCAGAAATAAGAAGGTATCAGATCCAACTCTAGAGTTATGGATGGCTGTGAGATACCACGCAGGTTTTACCAGTTCTTGCCATGTGTCTGGGATTTGTTTTATTCACTGGTATCTCTGTGTAAGAAGAGCCACATGACACACTGCAAGTGTGTCATAGACACATATATCTATGGAAATAAGCAACTGCTAGGCTTTCATGTGTGATCTTAGAAGATTCTGACACTGTGTTAGACATACTAAGAGGTTATGCAATGCTCACTGGCCAATTTGGTCTACATTTATTTTAATGATGGGAGACAAGGAAAGCAGGTTTACTTACACAACAAGGGAAACGTGATGCCAAACACAAAGACCATGACACCCCCGAACATGGATATGAGGAAGTAGCTGGCTAGCATGACCACCATCACAAAGGCTGTTGGGTATTGCTTCTTCATCTGGCGGAGAATGTCTTTATTGTGCGCTGCCCACACGAACCCCGTGAACACCAGTACCACAATGATTCCTCCGAGGATCATGTTGAATGGGCTCAGAAACCTGGGTTGGGAAACAAAGAATGACCGGCTCAGTAGCAGGGGGAGCATGGGGACAGAAGGGAGGAGGAAGAGTGAAAACCATTGAGAACTCATCAAGTACTTCATCAACACCAGAACTTAAACCCCATAAGCTATGAAGCAGACAGAACTAACTGATTCTAAACAGTGAAACAGTCTTACTAGTTAGAAACAGTGATACCTACAGCCGGGCATGGCGGCCCACACAATCCTAGCACTTGAGAGGCTGAGGCAGGAGGACCATGAGTTCAAGGCTAGCTTTAGCTAGCCTTGCAACAACAACATAGCAAGACTCTATCTCAACAACAACAACAAAACCAAAACAACAACAATGCCCCCCACCAAACAAAACAGAATGTAAAAAAGAGGAAGAGGAGGGAAAAAGGGATGATCAACTACAACAACAAAGAAAGGGAACTAAGACATTAAGACCACCACAAGCAGTCTGGTGCCTATCTGACTTGCCAGTATATCTTACTAGAGCCCCACAATTTGAAGAGACCATGTTCTTATAGATGCATTGTGTTTAGCTTTCATATATCCTAGGCACTACTGCATACCAGTTGCTTTGTTCTTTTTTATTTATTTATTTATAGCACTAAGTGTTTCATGTTTAGTAGAAATAATGGATGAATGAATTCATCTATCCATGATGGATACGTGTAGGGTAAGGGGATCATACAATGGCCTCCATGAACAAGAGCCTGTCTACAGTCATATCTCTGTTTGGACCATATAGTGCTTATTGGAGTATTTCTTTGAATTCTATGGGAAAAACCACAAAACATGGGGTAACTCTTGCTTCTATTGGAATACGAGAATCCAATCACTCTGAACCCACCTTCCATTTTGGAACCCAGCAGCTAGAATCCATTCTCACTGAGGCTGAACAGAAGTTTCCTTGACATGAAAGCCTAAAGCAAACTGCTGTTCGCTAGTCTGTTGTTTTTCTAGTAAGTGATCTAATATTTATGCCCCACAGAAATGTTGGTTTATGGTTTCTGACACATACACACAAAAACCCCTTGGTTGAACTTTCCAGCGGTCCCAACCATCCTCAGCGTAGGTTGTCAACTCAGAAATCCGAATATATAGTCCCTAAATTCACTGGTCCATGAGACAAAGGTCTTCATCAGGGGACAACTGTCATGGACTCTGGATAGTGCAGGAAACACTAGAAAGATGAAATTTATCACAAGTATTTTGTAAATGAAAAGGACCCAGCACTGTAGTCTTCTACCTTTCTCTCCTTTTTATGGAGACAGATTCTTACTATATAGCCCAATATTGTGGTTTGAATGAGAATGGCCCCCCACAGGTTCACGTGTTTGAATACTTGGTTCCTACTTGTTAGAACTAACTGGGAAGGATTCAGAGGTATGGCCTTGTTGGAAGAGGTATGTCAGTAGGGGGTGTGCTTTGAGATTTCAAAGGACTTCTGAGCCATTTTTAGGACGCCTGCTTCCTGCTTGCCAAACCAAATATGAGCTCTCAGCTGTTCCTGCTGCCGTGCCTGCTGCCGTGCCTTTGCTTCACCATCATGGACTCTAACCTTCTGAAATTGCAAGCCCAATTTAAAATTTTCTTTTATAAGTTGCCTGAAGTGAGAATTTTGGCTTCTTTAAACAATCCGTTATATGAATATGTTTTTGTTTTAATGCTGGGTGTGGAATAAGAGGCTGCTTCACAGCAGGTGATTATGATTTGCCTCGTGCACTAGCAGGGGTGTGATCTTTGCCAGCTGCAGATAGTTTCATTCTGGAGACTCTAGAGAAGGTATAAATGAGAGTGCCCCAAGAGGGCCTGGTGTGGTTGCTGCTCCTCCCCACTGCCCCCTTGCTCCCACCCCAGTTCATTCTGCTGCTGCATTTGCTGTTGCATTTGCTATTACTGGATTGCTGGTTTGTTGGACGGCTAGATATAGTCTCCTAACAGATCAGACTTGCCAAAAGGAACCCGATTCTCCAAATCAGCAGGAAGTAGCCTATTGAGGTCTATGCCCCCTTTCCCCTCTAACCTTCTTTCTCTCCTATCTAGTGTTAGAAGTTGGAAGTTATCAGGGTGGAATAAGGGTTGGAAGAATAGTAAACACAAAAGCCTATAATTAGCTAAAAAAGCACAACAGTTGCCTTTATCATGGTGTTTTATCACTACTATAGAAAAATATCTAAGACACCTAGGCTGGCCTCGAAACCCACCATCCTCCTGCCTCAGCCTCCCAGGTAATATAGTTATAGCTGTGCACCATGCTATAGTTATAGCATTTCCAAAAGAAAATTCCTTAATGTTTTAATTCTGATTCTATTGAAACACCAACTATTTGAGTAGAAAGAGAATGTTTATTATCCTTGCTGTCAGGGAGTTGGAATTGATACAAAACTGCTTAGAAAATGCTAAAACTCTCCGCTAAAAAAAAAAAAAAAAGGGAAATAATTGCTGGATGTGGTGGTGCACACCTTTAATCTCAGCATTCAGGAAGTGGAGAGCAGTATATCTCTGTGAGCTCGAGGACAGCCTGGTCTACAATCTGAGTCCCAAGCCAGCCAGGACTGCATAGTGAGATCTTGTCTTTAAAACAGGAAGGGGGAAAAGGAGCGTGAGCATTCAAAGAATTAGACAATGGTAAGAGTGTGGTGTACTGTAGCTTAAGCCTATCATACTTAGGAATGCTGTTCTGGGACCAACTGCTGTTCTGAGCCAGTCTAAAGTAGCCTATTACCTCTGACCAGGACTCTTAATCTTCTCAGAAAAGGTGACACATAGCAAGCCCCAGCTAGAAAATATGGATGCCAGCTTAGGATAATCATCATGCTGAGCTGACTCAATCATCTGACTCAGAGCAAGACCCTTACAGCCTCAAGGCCAGGCTGTTGCTAATCATGACAGGCTCCAACTGCAATTACTCCAGGACATTGTGACATTGAACCACTGCCTGCCTGCCTGCCTGCATGAGAATTCACTCCCTTTCCAGCACGAAAGCAGCCCCCCCCCCCACCCCAGAACAGCAGTGTGCAGACAAGCTCTCTCTACTGCCTTGCCTTCTGTTGCTGGACCACAGTGTATCTAATGAACTGTGTGTTTCTTCCTTCTTTTGTCTTCAGAATATCCATTCCCACCAGGGTCATCCTCGCCGGGACGATAACAGTTGCCTAGTTCACTCAAAATCGTTGACGACACTGAGACCCTGCAATCTTGAGGACACGAAGGTAATAAATAAACTTGCCAAGA
>JADRCD010207231.1:0-11808 GCA_019843815.1 Montemys delectorum
AAAAAAAAAAAAAAAAAAAATTCCGGTGATGTGCTAGTGGCTTCTTGCTTCTGCACATTCAGGCTGATTGGCAAAGTGATGTCAGCTGAGACCACTCAAAGGGAGTTTTGCTAAGTCAGATTCACATGCTGAGGCAAGACCTGTGGAGGACAAATGATGCTTGGAGGGTGTATAAATAGAACTCAACAGACAATGATGGTGGAGGCTGAGCTTGGCTTGCTGGCATAGTGAACCGCTTCAAGGTCTCATATCTTCAAGAGAGGCAAAACTGAGAACTTTATCTATTGTACCTCATCATGAAGATTTGGCTGAGGCCTGGCTATTCCTGCTAAGTCATGGCACCATTGCTGCTATCCGGACACGGCAGAATTGGACTGCTCGTGTATCCGTGAAGTGTTTGTGAGTGCAGTGAACTGCAGCTGCTGCTGACCTGTACACTGAACTGCTGGATTTCCTGACACTGCAGATGGGATTTGCTTCAAAGAATCCTTTCTAAACAGGTCCATTTTCCCTGTATCCTTTCTTTTCTACCTCTGGTAGGTGGTGGACTAGAAGGGATTTTAAAGTGTTTAAGAAAGAAAGTTAAAAGTAGGCTTTGAAAAAACTTACTTTGAAAAATTACAATGTGTATTTTAGCACAAAATGCTATTATTTATTATTGCAACGGTAACTGAAAATCTTAAAGAATAAGCTATAAACTGAAACAAATGAGACTACTAGTATAGAATTAAATCTTTCTCATAAGTGGAAGAGTTCTATATATTACATTTTTCTCCATAATAACATTTAATTAAATGTAATCCTAATACTCATCCCAGGGGTGTTTTATGACAGTGGGATGTTTTCATGAAATTAAATTGAAGAACACATTATTAAGAATAGCAAAGTTAATTTTAAAGTTGATGAATGCGGATGACATGAAATGACTTGTTATAGCCACAAATGGTAGGAAAGTTTTGAATGGGCCTGCTATGGAAAGTGGCATATTAATGAAAGAATCGGCCTTAATACTCTCAGATAATACCCTAGGGTACCACAAACAAAACTATGGTCATAAGGTTCCTGGGGAAGGTCCTCTATGCAGTGGCGTTTACGAATTCAGGAACACATGTGAGACTGACAGAGACTTGAGCATGCCTCTCTGACTAGAGAGAGGCTGACTAAAGCATGCCTCTCTGCCTCTCATGAAAATTTCAGAAAATCTTGAGTCATCCTTTAGACCAGGTCGAATGAAAAGAGGAGGAGAAACACTGTGGGTGTCTGCCAACCAACATTCAAAGATATCTGGGTAAAGTGCTGGCTATAGAAGCCTGAGGACCTTAGTTCAGGACCCCAGTGCCCATGTTAAAAGCCAGAAATGGTGGCATACACCTCGGTTCCCAGAGCTGGTGGGTGTAGACAAGATGGTCCCTACAGCTTGCTAGCCATCCAGCCAACCTAGACAACAATTGAAAAACTCTAGGTTCAGAGCTCACCAACTCTGTTTTTGAACAGTAAGGCAAAAAAAGTGATAGAAGAAGACATCTAGTGTTGACTTGTGGCTTCTGCATGTGCATGCATGGGTGCAGGCAGCCATCCACACAGGGCTTTCTGAATCTCTTTCATCTATCTGTTTCTCCGTCTTTCTGTCTCTCTTAACTGCTCTCATATATATGCCTGACATCTGTCTGTCTCTTTTGTGTTTCTCTGTCTGTCTCTTTCTTTTCCTTTGTGTGCATGTGCGCAGGTATCCCCAGAAAAGATGTATGTATCCATTATTGCTTTGCTTCATAGCCCACTGAGGCATGTTGAAGATGCTTCCTCCAGATGAACTTGATGCAGAAGCCAAAGGATCTCAGACAGGATCATAGAGAGTGTGGATGCTATTTCTTTCTAATAAAAAACTCAAAAGGTAGAAGGTGGAAAAACAAAAACATTGACCAGAAACTACACTTATGTTGTAAAAGTTAGTAGTGCCCAGGAGACCTCTGATGCTCACCTGCAGGTATCCACACAAGAGAGCCCAGCTAGAATGCCTAGCCTGTGACGGCTATGATAGTTATATCTAGAAAGAGGGATGACATAGAACTTGAAAATGCAAACAAGAAACATGACCCCTCTTTTTCTCTGTTTATTCCTACACATTATTTATATTCTGTAAAAAAAGAGAAACTGATATTTAATTCAGAGAGGAAAGGTGTGAGAAGTCTTGACAGATATGACATGAGCTGAATGTAAGCTGAGGCATGTACAGCTTCACTGAGTTTAACTTGCTTGAACATCTACATGCACAAAATAAAATATAGAGGTGGTGCATACAGATCATGTAAGCGTTCCCAAATTTGCTTTATTGTGCTTATTTTGTATTTTAATAGGTAAATTATGATTTATGTTAATATATATTTCCCATACCAAAATTTTGCTCTATATGTCTATGATCATGATTATAAATATTATTTTTATTATTTCAGGGCTGTTTCTCTCTGCTTTGATATCTTTATGAGCATTTTGAAGCTAGTGGAGGCTTTCCTATTGCTTTAGCTTCTTCTTGCATGAAGGATTACCCTTCATGCAATGCAAGAGGTAGGCCAGAGGTGGGGATTAATGGCAAGCAGTCTAGTCCTCAATATAATCAGCTCTTCTAAAATCCGACTGCACAGATGCAAAGTTTCTCAGCATCTATAACTGTCTTCCTTGCTGTAGACCCACAATATTTTAAATAGGATGTAACAGAACAATTTTTAAATCAGATGAATATTAAAAGTGCAGAGGGACCCAAAGTCTTCACTATATAAAAAGAAATATTTTAAAAAGGACTCCATGCTGTCAGTGTCTGTCATGATCTCCCAGATCATTGGTGTATCCAGGAGCTGAGTAATAGAGATTGGAGCAATGTACAATGTCAATGCATTATCCAGGAATTAAAAGAGAGTCTAGCTGATTTCCTTTCTAACTTAATTTTCTTGCTTCTTACACACTAATTACATTCGAATCTATTTAATGAGAATATCTTAATCCTATTTCAGTTATAAGTGCAATACATTTAAATGTATTTATAGAGAAGATGCATGTTTATGTCACCAACATAACTTCAATTCAGGCGAATAAGAGTGCAAGTGAAATTTATCTTATTGAATAATTGATCAGAACCCTGATTTTAAGAAAGTACCAACCACTCACAGCTGTTTCATTAAGGACACAGCCTTGTGGTTTGGAGCAGAGGACTCATTCTCTGCTGTCTGCATTTTCATTGACAAAAATTCCAGGCAGCCTAAAAGTTGGCTGGTTCTTGACCCTTTCAAAACAAAAATGTAATATTTTTATAATTAGGAATATTTTATATTTAATCTACTGTTAGATAGCATGAGACTCATGGTTTCTAAACAGAGTTTCTAAACACAGGTAAACCTTACTCCTTTCCCATGAAATATAATTTTTATGTCACTTCTTTTTACCTTTTTTATTTTATTTATTTACTTTTTGTTTATTCAGTTTATATCCCACTGCTCCTCTCCTCCTGGTCACCCTCTCCATAATCCCTACCCTATACCCCCTCCCCTTCTCTAAGAGGATGTAGCCCATGTGAATATCCCCCTCCCCCACACACCCTGGTATATCAAGCCTCTACAAGGCTAGATGAATCCTCTCCCAATGAGGCCAGACAAGGTAGCCCAACTAGAAGAACATATCCATAGACAGATAACAGCTTTGGGATAGCCTTCACTCTAGATGTTTGGGACCCACAAAAAGATCCAGCTGCACATCTGCAATGTATGTGTGGGGAGGCCCTATGTCCAGACTGTGAATATTCTTTGGTTCGTGGTTCAGTCTCTGAGAGCCCCAAGGGTCCATGTTAGTTGACTCTGTTGGTATTCCTGTGGAGTTCCTCCCTTCTAGCCTATAATCCTTCCCCTTACTCTTCTGTAAGAGTCCCCAAGCTCCATCCACTGTTTGGCTGTAGGTGTCTTCATCCTTCTGAGTCAGCTGCTGGATGACATGGACAGTCATGTTAGACTCTTTTCTGTAAGCATAACAGAGTATCATTAATAGAGTCAGAAATTGGAGCTTGCCCATGGGATGGGTCTCAAGTTTGGACTCTTATTGGTTGGCCATTCCCTCAGTCTCTGCTACATCCCCTGTCCCTGCATTTCTTGTAGACATGATACAATTTGGGTCCAAAGTTTTGTAGGTGGATTGGTGTCCCTATCGATCTATTGGGGTTGCTGTATGGCAATAGGAGGTGGCCTCTTCAGGTTCCATATCTCCAGTGCTGTAAGTTACAGCTAAGGTCACCCATATTGCTTCTTGGGTGCCTCCCTTATCCAGGTATCTGTCACATCCTGGAGATGGCCCCCACTTCCACGCCCTAGTCAGTTTAGATGCATGTTGATGGCCATGTGGCCATCTCTCCTGTCCATCCGCACACCTGATCCTCAATCCTCCCTCTCATTTCACTCCCTCTATCTTTCTCTTATGGCTATTTTATTCTCCTTATAAGTGAGATTCAAGTATCTTTGCTTGTGCCTTCCTTCTTATTTAGCTTCTGTGGAGTGTAGCATGAGTATCATGTATTTTATGGTTAATATCCACTTATAATTGAGTACATATTGATAGATTAGATTAACATAGTGAAAATGGCTATCTACAGATTCAATGCAATCCTCATCAAAATTCCGATGTAGTATTTTATAGACCTTGAAGAGTAATTCTCAAATTCATGTGGAGAAGCAAGAAACCCAGGGTATCCAAAACAATCCTGAATAATAAATGAAATTTGGAAGGAATCACCATCCTTGATTTCAAGCTATACCACAGAGCAATAGTAACTGCATGGTATTGGTACAAAAACAGACAAGTGGTCAATGGAATCAAATCAACCCAGAAGTAAACCCATACACCCATGGGCATTTGATTTTTGATAAAGAAGCCAAAACCATGCCATGGGAGGAAAAAAGCATCTTCCATAAATGGTGCTGGTCTAACTTGATGTCTACATATAGAAAAATGCAAATAAATCCATATTTATCACCCTGTACAAAACTCCAATCCAAGTCAATAAAGGATATGAACATAAAACTAGATATACTAAAGAAAACTAGATATACTCATAGAAAAGAAAGTGGGAAATGGCCTTGAACACATTGGTACAGGATACAATTTCCTGAACAGAACACCAATGGCTCAGGCTCTAAATCAACAATTGATAATGGGACCTCATGAAACTGAGAAGCTTCTCTAAGGCAATGGACAATGTCAATAGGACAAAATGGCAGCCTACAGACTAGCAAAGTATTTTCACTATCCCTACATCTGACAGAGAGCTAATACCCAAGAAATTCTAAAGAACACAAGAAGTTAGACACCAACAACCTAAATAACCCAATTTAAAAATAGAGTACAGAGCTAAACAGACAATTCTCAACAAAGGAATCTCTAATGGCTGAGAACCATTAAAGACATGAACTTAAAGACATGTTCACATCCTTAGTTATTAGGGAAATACAAGTCAAAACAACTCTTCCATCTTACACTGGTCAGAATGATTAAAATCAAAAACTCAAGTAATAGCACTTGCTGATGAGAATGTGGAGAAAGGGGAACACTCCTCCATTGCTAGAGGGAGTGCAAACTTGTGCAACCACTTAGGAAATTAATTTGGAAACCAGAAAACTGGGAATAGTTCTGCATCAAGACCTGGCTATACCACTCCTGGACATATACTCAAAAGATGCTCCACCATCACACAAAGACTCTCGTTGAACTATGTTCCTAGCAGCTTTATTCTCAATACCTACAAACTGGAAACAACCTAGATGTACCCTAACTGAAGAATGAATAAAGAAAATGCAGTACATTCATACAATGGAATACTACTCCTCTATTAAAAACAAAGATATCATGAATTTTGCAAGCTAATGGGACTTGATGATGTCATCCTGAGTGAGACATCCCGGTCCCCAAAGGACTTGCATGTTATATCCTCACTTTTTAATTTTATTAAAATATTTTATTCAACCCTAGAGATTTAATATTGTTTTGGGTACCTTCTGTGAATTAGAATAATAATGCCATTTTGTGATCATTCTAATTTAAAACCAGAAAATACTTTTTTTGTTACATAAATGATACAGTTTTCACACCTGAAACCCTCATGAATCAAACACCTGCTCTCCACACCGAATTTCCATTCCCAATGAGTTCTTCATGTCCAGTCTTCCCCAGATGCACCTTAACATTCTCCATGTTAGCACTCAACATTGTAATCCTTGTGTCAAGTAAAAGACAAGGGGCCTACCTTGAACCATCAGGTTTATTCTATAGTCTACACATCCAGTATATTTCCTAGTACTCTTTCTAAACATAATCCCTTAACTGGCATTTTTTCAAATCACTGTTGCCAAACCTGATCCTAACAGAGCTAAGAATTTCAAAGTATCATATGCCAACTTTTTTAAGTACTTTATATTGTATTCTATAACTAATATGTCTAATACCATTTTATATGTTAATATATAATTAATATATTTATATTTATATAAATATATAATTACATATTTATAACTATATAGCATTATTATGTAATTATATGTAGTTGTATAATACTTAACTAGTTATACTATGAAATATTTATATTTCATTATAAAAATATAATATATAATTAATATTATAATACGTTAGGAAAATGTTCTTCTATAATTTTTTTGAAATATTTTCTGTGTCTTTGACCTGAATTTCTTCTCCTTCCTTTATTGCTATTATTCTTGTTTGTTCTTTTCATAGTATCCCAGAATTCCTGGATGTTTTTTGCCTGGAGTATTTTATATTTACTATTTTGTTGACTGAGGTATTAATTTCTTCTCTTTTGTGTTCAATGCCTGAGACCTTTTCCTTTTTCTTTTTTTTTTTTATTAGGTATTTTCTTTATTTACATGTACATTTTCCCTTTCCCAGGTTCCCCTCAAAAACAAACAAACAAACAAACAAATACAAGAACAAACCCCTTTTGCCTCCCCCTTCCCCATGCCTGTCACCCCACCCTCTCCCACTTACTGGCCCTGGCATTCCCCTACACTGGGGCACAGAACCTTCACAAGGCCGAGGTCCTTTCCTCCTATAGATGATCAAATTTGCAGTCCTCTACTATACACATGCTGCCAGAACATTCAGTCCCACCCTGTATAGTCCTTGATTGGTGGTTGGGTCCCTGGGAGCTCTGAGGGTACTAGTTAGTAATTGTTGTTCGTCCTAAGGGGCTGCAAACCCTTCAGCTCCATAGAACCTTTCTCTAACTCCTTCATTGGGGACCGTGTACTCAGTTCGACCTTTTCCTTTTTCATTTCCTGTTTTCCCCCAGTCAGGAGTCCCCTTGGTGATTCCACATCTATTTTCATGTTTTGTACTGTTCTCTTCATTTCATTCTAATTTTTATGTGTGTTTGCATAGATTGTATTAACATATTTGTTAATACTTCTTCCAGGTCCTTGAACGTGTTGTCCTTGATTTTCTTTTTCTTTACTTATGTTCTATTTTCAGGGCCTGTTGTACTAGCATTGCTGGATTCTGGTACAGGCATATTGTCTTGATTGTTTTTATTGTGTTTTTGTGTTTGTGTCTAATTTGAGATAATTGTGATTCTAGGTGTTGATATTTGCTATTGCCTTTGTTGTGTGGGTCTTGGTTGTGTGGGTCTTTGTGTTGTGTGGGTATTCTGTTTCTTAGTTTCTGTTGCCCTCTCTGGAACTTAGAAACATTCTGTGCCTGTGTGTTACCTGGCTGGAAGTACTTACTTCTAAAACCCTGCTGGGTGTGGCCAGCGTGGGTTCCAGGTAGAACTTATTTCTAGTAATTGGGGATGACACAAAGGAATGGAGATGGACTATAAGGGCAGGGAGATGACCACAAGAAAGAGGAAAGCTGCACCTGCCACGAGGGTTGGCAGAGTCTCCAATAGGTGACCTCGGAGATGGAGGCTCCTTCAGGGAGTCTGCCACAGGGCTGGAGGAGACTGGGAAACTGGAATTGGAGGACAGGAAGGAGAGTGAAGATTGCTTTCTTGATTCCCAGGCTGAAAAAAGGAAGGCTTGTTTTGCCAAAAGGATTTGGAGAGTCCCTAGAGAATAGAGCATCAAGGATTTTTAAAATTAATATAGTAAAAATGGTCATCCTACCAAAAGCAATCTACAGATTCAATACAATCCCCATCAAAATTTCAACATAATTATTCACAGAACTTGAAATATTCTGTTTCATATGGACACACACACACACATACACACACACGGTAGCTAAAAAAATCCTTAGTAATAAAAGGACTTCTGGTGGCCTCACCATCTCCATCCTCAAATTCTACTACAGAGCTATAGTAATTAAAACACTATGGAATTGTCTTAAAAACAGACACACTGATCAATGGACTAAGCCAAAATGCTAGACACCTATGGACACCTGATTTTTGATAAAGAGGCCAGAAATACACACTGGAAAAAAACGGTAGCATCTCAAACAAACTATGCTATTCAAACTGAATGTCTGCATGTAGAAGAATGCAAATAGATTCATACTTATATCATACCTGTATAATATTCAACTACAAATGGATCAAACTGAATCTGATAAAAGAGAAAGTAGAAATTCATCTTAAATTCATGGGTAAGGAAAAGACTTTCTGAACAGAACACTGTTAGCACAGGTAGTTAAGTTCAACAATTAAGTGAGGCCTCATAACACTGAGAAACTTCTGTAAGACAAAAGGCATGGTTATTTGGACAAGACAGTGGAGTACAAAGATTTTTTTTTTACCAGCTACACATAATATAGAGTGCTAATATCTAAAATGTGCAAAGAACTGAAATAAATGGACATCAAGAAAATAAATAATCCAATTTAAAAAGGGACCACAGATATAAGTAGTTTTCAAAATATGAAGCACAAATGGCTGAGAAGCAGTTAAACACACATTCACCATCCCTAGCCATCTGGGAAATGCAAATCAAGACTTCTTTGTGATGTCACCTCATACCAGTTAAAATGGCCTAAGATCAATAAAATGAGTAACAGTTCATACTGGCAAGCATGTGGAGCAAGGGAAACAACTCATGATTTGCTGATGGGAGTGCTAAATTGTATAGCCACTGTGGAAATCAGTGTCATGTTTCCTAATGAATAGATCTACCTCAAGATCCAGATATTCTACTCATGAGCACATACCCCCCAGGACTCTAAATCCTACTACAGAGACAACTGCTCAACAATGTTCATTGCTGCTCTATTCATAATAAACAGATGATAATGGACTAAACCTCTGAACCTGTATGCCAGTCCCCACAAAATGTTGTCCTTATAAGAGTTGCTTTGGTCATAGTGTTTCTTCACAGTAGTAAAATCTTAACTAAAACATGCCTAGGTGTCCATCAGTAGAAGAATGGAACTTTTAAAATGTGGTACATTTATACAATGGAAAATTTTTCAGCTGTTAAAAAAAATCATAAAAATGGCAAGTAAATGGATGAAGGCAGAAAAATAATCTTCCTGAGTGAGATGAGCCAGACTCCAAATGGCAAACATGGCATCCATTTGCTTAGATGGGGGCATTAGCTATTAAGTCATCAGTAAGCAGGCTATAATCCATATATCCAGAGAGGTTAGATATAGAATGAAGGACTAGAAGAGAGGATGTTCTCCTTAGGAAAGAGAAATAGAATAGTTATAGATGGATGGGGTGGGGGGCTTAGAATGAGAGGATGAAATGGGGAGGAGGGGTGAGGGAGGAAATATAGGGAGGGAAAGCTAAAACTACAGGCCATTTGTGGAAATCAAATACAAAAGGAGATTCTTAAAATATATACATACATGATAAATCAACAATGGAGGAGTCAGAGCCTCAACTAGACATCACTTATCACCAAATGGAATCTCACATTCAAAGAATGGGTTACATCTAATTGACTTCTTGGCCAAAAGAGTCCCTTAGAAGTCCCCCACTCCTGCCACCAAACCACCCAGGCAATTGCCAAGGCTATTGGTTTCTCTCCACAAACAGAAAGCAAGGCTCTACTGTTGAAGACTACACTTATATAATTCAGTGAATGTGGAGAAGTAGAGCTGATGCCTACCTAGGGTCTTCACCGCTTACTGACCAGTATTCATGGTGCTGGAAGGTGATTCTACATGCTGAAGAGGGGTTAACATCAACATAGCTCCAAATCCTTAGATCTACCACAGTGATCTTCCTGCATGACACACTGGTACAGTGGTGGCACAAAGCTTGTGAGAGTAACCAACCAATATCTGGTTAGATTTAAGACTCATTCTATGAATATATCCTATCCCTAAGACTTTTCAGGTGGCCAAGAACCTGAAGTTAGAGAGGCCAGGGATCTAGGGGAAGTCTAAACAGTATTTTTCTCATAAAATAACATAGCAATAAGATGACGCCTGACAACATTGTTATACTTGTAAATCAGAGTTTAGATCAGTCATTATCAGAAAAGCTTCTTCCTGCAGTATTTGAGAACAAAACAAGAAACCCTGAATGGGACAATGTATAGGAAATAAAAGACCTTGAAGAACTCAATACTAAGTAGAATGTCTTCATCAAATATATCCCCTCAGGGCACAGGAAATCCTGACAAAGTCAAGTCAGAAAGATTGCAAGAACCAGTAGGGGTAGAGGACACCAACTAGACGAGCCTTCCAAATATTGCAGGACCAATGCACATGCGAATTCAGACACTATGAGAACATATACAGCATCTGTATGGGTCTAAGCCAGATGGCATCCTGGGCCTGAGTGGGGAAGTAGACATAAGCTCACATCCCTAGCCTAGAAACTATCTCTAATTGATAACCACTCCCAAAGGAAAATAGGTTTTTCCAACAGAGTCTCACTGGTTATATAAGCCACCCTTAAGGAGAGTCCTTTTACCTAGTATCAGTAGATTAGACAAAACATCATCAATGACATTCTGGTGGTTCCTCATCTCCTAATGTTTTGTCTGGGAATTGGTTTTTTATTTCTTCTTACAGGTCATTTGTGCATACATTATGGTTTCTGGTGCCGTGTTTTTGTGTGACTTCTGTGTGTGCAAAGGTAGATGTCTCTGCATCTATACAGGCTCATATGGGTTTTCTTTGGTTCTTTTTCATCTATTTGTCCATTTTCTCCTATTCTGGTTTGTTTGTTTTGATTTTATGTTATTTTATTTAACTATTATTTTCAGATGCCTGTTCTAATGAGTGATAGAAAGGGTGTAGATTTGTGTGGGTGGGGAGTTGGGGAGGAGTTGAAGAGAACAGAATCCATAATAAAAATATATTGTATGGAAAAATATTTTCAAAAAAAATGAAAAGCCTTTAATTGGGGGCTTGCTTCCACTTTAGAGGGTTAGTCCATTATCATCATGGCAGGGAGTGCGGCAGCCCAGAGGCAGGAGGGCGTGGCTCCAGGGCAGTGGCTTAGAGCTCTACATCCTGATTCACAGACAGCAGGCAGAGAGACATTGGGCCTGACATGGAATTTTAAAGCCTCAAAGCCCACACCTAGAGACATACCTCCTCCAGTATGGACATACCTCCTCCAATATGGACACCCCCTCCAATACGGACACACCTCCTCCTATATGGACACCCCCTCCAATATGGACACACCTCCTCCTATATGAAAACACCTCCTCCAGAATGGACACACCTCTTCCAGTATGGACACACCTCCTCCAGTATGGACACACCTCCTCCAGCATGGACACACCTCCTCCAGTATGGACACACCTTCTCCAGCATGGATACACCTCCTCCAGTATGGACACACCTCCTCCAACATGGACACACCTC
>JADRCD010207231.1:11818-56215 GCA_019843815.1 Montemys delectorum
CTCCTCCAGTATGGACACACCTCCTCCAACATGGACACACCTCCTCCTGTATGGACACACCTCCTCCAACATGGACACACCTCCTCCAACATGGACACGCCTCAACCTGTTCCTTCCTTAATAGTTTATTAACTGGGACTGAGCATGGAAATACATGGGCCTATTGGAGCCCTTTTCATTTAATCTACCTCATTTAGAATTATCTAACAACTCTGATCCCTACAACCTTTCTGGATATTCTTCTGAATGGATCTCTAAGCCTTGAGGGAGTATGGGGCTTGATCTTTGCATCTGGTTCAGGGTCAGGCCTACTTCCTATGGTTATAACAAATTTTTAGTAATGTATGCTTACTCGGCTGTTTCAGATGTTCATATAATGAATTTTAATCCCTCCAATCCTCTTACTCTCCTCTCACTCACTCTTTGTCTGAAATCAGTATTTCCAGCAACTCCCTCATGATTTTTTTCTGTGAGCCCCACTGAGTTAAATCAGTTTCTTTCCCTACAGTACTGGTAGGAAACAATGTACTGGAGCTAGAGTAACTTAACTATTACCATAGCACTGAAGAAAATCATACCCCTCCAACAATAAACTTAACTGCTAATATGCTCTGGGAGGATGATCATGTTCCCCTCCCCCATTCAGGCTGAAAACTCCCTGCATCCTAAATGTTGCAAATTCTCTATATAATAATAATAATAATAATAATAATAATAATAATAATAATAATGATAATAATTAGCTGAGGGAAACTGATCCACACAGAAGAGCTAGGTAAATGGAGCAGCAGACTAGCCCCAGGTTAGGAAACAGTAAACTATCAATAGTCCATACATTTATCTATTATTCACTATAATCCCAGTCAGGCTAAGTGAAGAGTGAAGTTTGTATCTGTGTGTGTGTGTGTGTGTGTGTGTGTGTGTGTGTGTTTGTGTTTTAAGTAGGAACTCATACACTGGTATTTTTAAAAGATGTAAAGTGAGTTGGAACATGTCTGCACAGACATGAGAACTTGGTGGATCCCCAGTTTATGTGCAGAAGTTGGGCACTGTGGAACAAAGCAGTGACCTCAGAGCCAAGGTTGTGAAGATGAGAGTATTCTGGGGCTGTGCTTGCCAGTCAGTCTAGGTAAGAAATGAAAGACCAGTAAGAGATTCTGTACCACAAAATAACATGGAAAGTGATAGAGGAAGGCACCATTTCTGTCTCTAGACTTCATATATGCTTGCACAGGTGTGGCTCACTTCTGCATATATGTACAAACACATGTATACACCACACACACACACACACACACACACACACTGTCATGGTTTGTATTTGCTTAGCCCATGGTGTGGCACTACTTGGAGGTGTGGCCTTGTTGAAGTAGGTGTGTCACTGCTTTACTATTCCTAGCTGCCTGGAAGCCAGTCTTCCACTAACAGCCTTCTTCAGGTGAAGATGTAGAACTCTCAGCTTCTCCTGCACCATGCCAACCTACATGCTCCTAACTTGATGATAATGAACTATAGCTCTGAATCTATAAGCCAGCCCCAATTAAATGTTGTCCTTTATAAGACTAGCCTTGGTCATGGTATCTCTTCACAGCAGTAAAACCCTAAATAAGACACACATCAAAAATAAAATAAAAAACATGTAAGGGTATAAGGACACAAAACCTAAAAGAGCCATAGCAATTTTGCCCTGTAGAATATATTTAGGAATCAGCGTGCCCTGCCTTGCAGCATCTAACAGACTATAGCAATAAAAGTAACTGGTCAGGACAGACACAGACAGCCAACCCTACTCATCTGGACATTGATTTTTTTTTTTTTAAACAGAGGTATCAAAGTGATTCAATGGAGAAAGGGAACCCTTTCAGCCAATGGCTTCAGAATGACTGGATATCAGCTATCAACTGTGAGAGGAAACAGCCATCCTTCTTCTGCTCACATAGGAAAGAAAGGATTGTAGAGGCCTCACACCACGAAGTCGGAATCCATGCTTATAAAATGTTATAAGTGCAGGGGTATTTTTGTTGTTGCTCTTTGACTTGGCAAAGGATTTGTAGTTTGAGCATGAAAAGAAAAGCCGTAAGTTGAACTTCAGTGAAATAAAGACTGATTTTCAATAGGAAGAGAGTGAAAAGACATGACTGAGTAGGGGAAATATCCCAATCTGACAAAAAAGGGTCCGAAGCCAACACATGTGGCGCTTGTAGCCTCAGAAGGCAGAGAGTCTTCTGCAGCAGGAAGAGCTATGACAGATATTTGTCACACCAAGATGTGTGGATTCAAACAAGGCCCCGTGGACAACTCTCAGAAAAATATTACTGAGAGAGATAAGACACAGAAGTGTCTGATGGCTCAGCAGTTAAGAACAAATACTGCTATCAACTTTGGTTCCCAGAACCCATATCAGGCAGCCCACAAGCAGGTTCCATGAATACAGTTCTAGATACATAGGACTAACCCACAAGCAGGTTCCATGAATACAGTTCTAGATACACAGGACTAACCAAAGGACAGAATGTAGCTGTGAGCTGCATGCAGGAAGGTGAAGGCATGAGCCAGTGACTTCAAATGACAACAAGAAATGTGAAGGTACTTGAGGGAGAGGTGGAAATATTCCCCTGTCTTGATAGGGGTTGGGACACATGACATGATGTTGATGTAAAGGCAGAGTCTTCACACACATGAACATGTATTCCTTAAGTGAGAAAGTGCCAAATTGTTTTTCAAGAAAAGTCTTCAGAATCCATTTGAGGTCAGCATCCAACTAGGGTTTCAGGAATGAACAGGAAAGAAGTTTAAACATCAAATAAGAACTTTGGACACCACAAGTTCAGAACCCTAGGAAGAGCAAGTTGACTGTCTCCAACACAAAGTGACCTAAGACCCACAAAAATATTCCTAGTTTTTAAATGTCTGTGGACAGAGTGCAAGAAGTCCACATCTCAGTATCAATCAGTAAGTAGCTTCTTGCTGCTTCTTCTACAAATATTGTCACTATCAGCTATGAAACAGACTTAAGTTTTATCGGTTGTCACTTTAATGGCTGACTTGATAGCTATAGAATTGAATTCTTTGCATACCTAGTGGCACATCCATACTTAGTATGATATACATTTGCTAAAACTTCTCATTTGCTACCTTTACCCATTAGTGAAGTTAATTTTAAATAGAACATGCCTATTTCTATTGTCTAAAACTTAGGCATCATGCTTGTAGAGATGGCCCAGCAGTTAAGAGCAAGCACTGCTATCAACTTTGGGTCCCAGCAGCCCACGAGCACTTGTAACTCCAGCTACAGGAGATCTGACAGACTTTTCTGACCTTCAAGGGTATATGGACTCATGGGCCACACCTCTACAAGTACACACACATACACACACACATTTAAAAATAAAAGATATCTTTAAAAAAACTATAAATCAATCAAAACACCCAAATCTGGGTACCGTGGAAATGTCAGCTATTCCTTCTCTTGGGAGTTGTAAGCTGGAGAATTAGAAAATCAAGTCCAACCTGGTTGAGTACAGTTAGTAGTAGGTTGAAAGAGAGAAACAAGAGTTAAAAATGCTCTCTGCCCATGTTTCTTTAGGGATTAGATATTTGAGTGTAATAGATTAATATTGAACAACTGAATTGGCCTCCAAAGTTAAGTGCCTTTGTTTATCAGATGCGTTCGGAACAAGACACCTCTTTATAGAAGTGAACTGTCCTTATGTTCCTAACATTTCTAAGTCACTATGACAGTGCCAGTCATGTCTCTGGGGGTCAACATCAGATAGATTGTGCTCCAGGCCATTGTTCTACAGGATATTTTTGAGTATCTGTTCAGTTTGCTCCTACAAGAAGTAAGTATGCTGGAAAAAAAGATACCACATCTATCCAGGCTTCTTCCTGTTAACAATAGATATCAATCCTTGGCTGCATAATAAAATTTGTCATTTTAAAAAAAAAACATGTTTTGAACTTCTACCAAGTTTCTAACCATTCTCTGAGGCCAGCTGACTGTGGGCATAGTCTACTGTGACTTTATGGTAATAAGTACACAGGGAACGGAAAGACATAATCTCTTTGAAAACATAAGGCATTCTTCGGGCTCCTCGAGGCCCTCTGATTTAATGTAATCAATCTGGATTTTGACTGCTGTGCCTAAGGATTTACTTCCTCCTGCATTTTATTTTGTTAAAAGAAATATTTTAAGCAGTTGGACATTTGCATTTGAAAAGAAGCTGTGGATGTTGCAACCCTGCAGGATCCTCTCTGTAATGATCTCCAGAATTACAGAAAGGCTAGCAAGTGAGAGATTTGGGCCAAAAAGAACCTTCCATGTCTGGCTGGCTCCCACGGCTCTTTCTACTTTGATATTATCTGTTCATTTCTAATTCGGAGAAGGATATCCAGTGTAACAATCTGCCTGGGGAACTTTTGTGTATTTGAAGAAGTAAATTGTCCACATGGTGTGAATAAGAAATTCCTTCTTTCATCAAGATAGACAGGAAGAACAATTCAGTATAATTAAAATGTAGAAAAAATTAAAGATGTGTGAGAATTTAGTATAGGTTAAAAATAGCGCTCAAGCCAGAGGCAAAATATAAAGTAGGTGAATGGTGATCCACAAGGAAAAGATGGGATCTGGCTGTGGGGGACACATTTACACTAAACGGATCATATTATTTCCAAATGGATTATAGAATTAAATCTTGAAATAGCAACGTGAGAGGCCCCATCATAGAGAAAGCTGCTCTAATCAGGACTTTTAATCCAAAAACAATAAGGAAGAGCATTTGACCCCATTAGAAACTTGCCAAAAGCCTGGAGTAGGCAAAGAGCTTGCTTTACAACCGTGTGGAAGTGAGTTCAAGTCCCCAGATATCCATAGAGAGGCAGATGGTGGTGTGTTCCCTGTGCTCCTCTGCAAGACAGGAATAAGAGTGCAGGCACATAAGCCTGGGTCACACAGCAGCGAATAAGAGATCCCATCTCAAACAGAAGATAAGGATGTCATCTAAACTTGTTCTCTGATGCCCCAGGGACACGTGAGCCACTGATACAGGCACACATGCACTTAAAAGGGAAATACAAATTCAAAAAAAAAAAAGTCAGCATATCAGATGAGCTTAAGGGCTAAGTTCAAGGCCAGCATCCATTTAAGAGTGTGTGCAGGAGTGAGTACTTCTTCACCCTGCTGATGGGGATACAATGCAACCCTTTAGGAGAGTTAGTGTTGATACGTTCTAAAGTAATAGTGTACATATTGATTGGAAATTAAGCATAAGGGAATTTATCTTGAAGATATGTACATATTTTCATAAATTCTTTGCATATTCATTGAAAATGTAATAAAATATTGAGAGAGAGAGTATAACAATAAGACATTGATTATATATAATGTAGACAATGTACATATATAATGTATACATGTATAAATGTAATACATGTATTATAATATGTAGAGTTATCCTTTGATAACTTCATACATGAATATAATATATATTTTTGACTCATTCACAAAAAATTCTTCCTTCTTTTTAAAAATTCCGTACATAAATATGAATAAGTAAATGTTAAAAAATTTTAGCATTTAAATCATTTTAAATTGTTAAAATGATAAAATGATACTATCATTTCATGAATTATAAAAATATTGTTAGAATTCAAATTATGTTCATTTAAATTGTGGTCCATTAATGTAACTTGATGTATAAAATTATAATATTTTATGAGTAATAAATGCCGCACTGTAATTTAAATGACATAATTTAGGTTAAAGAAAGAATTATGTTCATTCGTATTGACATAATGGATTATAACCTCACATCAGGGAAGCATTTCAAGATGTAGCAAATGCATAGAGGAGTCTGTTGAACAATGATTGTTTTCTTGCATGTACATAAGAACTTATGCTTATGCTTACTTTAATGTGTAAAAAAAAAATAAAGAATCTGGCTTCAGAGATAAATCAAAAGTAGCAGGTATAAGGTTAAATCCAGAGGACTAACAGGTAGCAGTTAAAGTCGTTACTAAAAAGCTGGCTCTGTCATCTCGATGTGGAATTTTCCAAATGCTGAATATGGTTTCTTCAAGCTAGCATGAAGCACTCAGGATATCCCAGCTTCCTGTGGATGCGATCACTGCAGAGAACGCCTCCTCAGCATGTCCCTAGGTCTCTTTGCCATACACAGAGCAAGGTATAGGATATGTCATTCCAGATCAGCAAATACTGAATGCTGCCTCTAATTATGACTCTTGAAGCAGCACAAAGCTGTAGATGCTAAGGAGAGTAGAGCCTCCACAACAAGGATGAAGCATCTGCGATGGTCAAGATACACGTCAGGCACAAAACATTTTCTGGCACAGATACCTTTGATTTTAGAAGTGAAGGAGCCCAATTTGTCCCCAGTCTCTGGCTATAATGCACATCTCATTAATAATATTTCTGATAAAGCTAAGAACATATGTCCCTGTTAATCAAATATAGGTATAAGAGTATTTACAAGTTTCTATTCCTCCAGGGTGAGGTCATTTGCTCTCTTATACTTAATATGATTTTTTTTTAATCTGGCATGAACCTGACTGTTGGGGGAGGATGTAGTTTTGGGTACAATAATTTAATGTTGTGTTTGTGTGTCTATATTTATAAGAAGATCTGATGGACAAACTTCATTACACATTTTGTCTTCTATTATTTGGGATAGGCATTAGTCTTGTTCAGCATGCCCGTGCTCTAGGAAGCAGTGGACAACCAACAACCAATGTAGCGGATTCAAAGACAAATTCCATAGTGAAGTAGGATTTTTTTTTTTTTTTGGACCCACTGACAACCAGAAAGCTTCAAAATAGCCTAGAACTTCCAAAAGCCAAACTTTTGAGTTTGTACAAATCCCCTGTGTTAATTGATTTGCTCATAGCAATTGCTGGTCGATAGCAGTTGGAATAATTTAAGTGGTGCTAGGAATCTATATTGGCAGTATACCATTGCTTCCTCTTAGTGTAAGACAGTGGAGAAATTGTTTCTTGTGTGTATTCAGGCATAAAATGAACAGAAAGATTCTCGTAAGTCCCTTATATTTTTAAATGGACAGTTATAAATTTTAATGTTCACTGATAGAAAGCCTTATCATTCCATGTTTCTCACATAGCAGAAGGAAGAGAACATCAATTCTCATAATTCATTCAAACAACAAGAACGTATGTATTTTTAGACAGGTGGTGTGCTTTAAAATTATAATAGACTTCTACTTGACATATGAAAACACAGTGAAAACTTTACTGAAATTCAATATTCCCAGAGGCCCTGCACACTGAGATACCACAAAGATCTAGAATTTTACAGAGACAGGGGACTTTTTTTGTTATTATTTTTTGTTCGTTGTTTGTTGTTCGTTTTAATTTATGGCTTGCTCTCTTCCTAAGCACCTTGAAAGATGCACCTTGAGACAGCCAGCCAGGTCAGTAGATAACTGCTGTTAATCTGCATGACCTGGGTTCAATTTTTCAGATCCACATAGTAGAAGAGAACTGAAATCCAGCAAGCTGTACTCAGACCTCTATGCTTGTGCTGTGGCATAGATAGATAGATAGATAGATAGATAGATAGATAGATAGTAAATAAATAAATAAATAAATGTATTTTAACTTTTATTGTAAATTTGAGGCATTAAAAATTAATACCATCTTTTCTGTCATTTGCACAAAAATAATAGTTACCTTAAATTTTATGATTTCCATGGTGTTTTTTCCAGCAAATTGGGGATTTTACAAACAGATATAAAGAGATTTCAGTGAGTAACAATATTCTTCTACAAATATTGGACTTAGAATTTCAAAGTGCAAATTTCCCTGCTCTGATATAAAGAATTAATTTTGGCTTTTGGTCATTTTAACACTATCTAGCAGTATTCTTTCGAGAACACTGTGTGTCTTTGTGTCTCTCATAAGGGAATTCCTTCATTTATTTGGTGACTTCAAGCAGACAGAATCTTAACTTTTCAGTTCATTTTTGTAAAATAGGAGTTTATAGTTGGGGCTTCAAAATTCAGAACAAGAGCTTTTTTTTTTTTTTTAACCTTTTACTTTCTGGTCAAACTTGCTTCAAAACATTAAACTGTAACATTATAAACATTTGGGGCTCTTCAGGAGCTCTCTCCCATGCTGTGTCTTGATGGGGCCTTGTTCCTGTCTCTCCTGGTTGGACTTCGTTGCAGCTCCCTGCTCCACTAACACTGACTATATTCTTCTGTTCCACCTGGATAATAATGGGTTTCCTTTAAAGTTAAGGCCATGGATGCACTGAAGAGGGAACTCTTCAAACTTCAGGTCTGGCCCGTTGCCACAGCTCCCATCTCAAACCTCTGCATCCTACACTGAATCTAATTTTAAACCCGAATCCACACTTGGTGCCACGCCACCTTCATGGACAACTCTCTCCGGAATTTTCATCTCACCACATACTGAATCTCTCTGCCATGGGATACTGAGTTCTGTTGCTCTTGTGCCAGTGTCTGGTGCCACTTACCACACTTTCTCGATCCGTGAAGATGATCATACTGAGAATTGTATATAAATGGCATGTGCTAGTTACATTTACATTGCCATCATAAAGTACACTAACGAAAAGCAGCGTTGGTAATAGGGATTTATTTCAGCTCATAATTACAGGTTCCAGTTCATTATAACAGAGAAGCCAAAGCAAAGAACACACATGCACACATACACATGTACACACACACACACACACACACATGCACACACACACATGCACACACACACATGCACACACACACACACGCACGCACACACGTGCATGCACATACACGCACATGCACGCATGCACACATGCACGCACACATGCACATGCACACACACACACACACACACACACGCACGCACACATACACACATCCTGCTGCTGTGTACGAGCAGCAGGAACTGCTTCATCCATGCTCACTCATACTTAACCCCCTATCTATAGTTACACAGCTCAGGACCTCATATCTAGAGATTGCTGTCCACAGTGGCCTGGGTCCTCCCACATCCATTAACATTAGTTATCAAGATAATCTCTTATAATCTATGCAGTTCCTCACTGAGACTGTCTCTCCGGTGATTCTCAACAGGGTTAAGAACCATTGCATGGCATCTTTCTATATCTGGCTTATGTCAGTTAATGTGAAAAATTTCAGAGTTCACCCATCATTCAGCATACAGCAGAACTTGATTCAAATTTGTGGTAGGATAGTAATAATATGCCCCCAGATGAATATGCCATATTTTGTTGAACCATTCACTGATGGATGGGCACTTGGGATATTTGTACCTGGTATAGCTACTAAAATAATGATGGTCTATACTTACTTTGAGTACATACTGGTGCACAAGTACCCAGTCAGGAAATATTTGTATTTAATTCTTCTAGAGATAAACTTTGGAGGGTTTGTTAGATCATACAGTGACCTGTTTAACACCTAAGGAATCCCACTGTTTTCCATGATATCTGTCATAACAAAAACCAAACAGGATGGTGTTTAGGACTTCTTATTGTGGCTTTTTCTTTTTGTTCGTCTGTTTTTTTTTTTTTTTGTTTTTGTTTTTTTTTTAAGGACTAGCAATTCTGAGCAATTTTCCATTATGCTTCTTAAGCACTTGAACTGCAGAGAAATCTATTCGCATCCTCTGTTGATTTAGGAATTAGGCTGTTCTTGTGGTAAGGAATCTTTCTTCAGTATTTTTTCCTATAACATAAGGATCTGTTGCCTTGAGTTTCAACTTCATATATATACAAAAATGACAACAGTAATAATGGTAAATGATCGCTTATGGAGAGGATATATTGTCTCAACCACTTGCTGGAGATGCTGCGTTAGCAGTGGATGAAACAGATGAGTGAATGACTCAAATAAAAAGGCTGCTTTCCCAGATCCTGTGCTCTCCTCAGAGAGTTAGACATTCCCCAGATGTATGTAATGATGCGATTGTGCAGGGACAGGGAGGGGAAAACAAGACAAAGTGGACAAATTTATGGAGAGTGTTCAGGGACCTTCTTATTGTAAAGTTGATGCTTCGGTGAAAAATGTCCAGAAAGGAGTCTGCAGATTTCTAAAGAAAGAGGAGCTGAAACAGAAAGGCAATGAAAACCTGTAAGGGAAGATCATATGCAGAGCTTATTATGAAGAGCCAAGGGAGCAAAGTGGCCAGAGCAGAGTGAAACACGTAGAGAGCCACAGACAGGAGCAGAATGTGGCAGAAAAGTGTGTACAAAGGCACACACAACCATAGGAATTTAGCACTTAGTCTAAGTGAAACAAAAAGCTGCTAGAATGCTTTAAGCAGCAGAACAAAGCGTTCCAGTGTGTTCTAAGTGAATAACTCTGGTTTGGGAATTTGCACAGTTGTAGGATGAAAAAGATGGAGTTAGATAGGGCACTTAAGATGTTGCTGCAGTAATTCAGAGGTGCAGCAATAGTCTACTAATGGGTTTTTTTCTCAGTTATTGTGATAAAATAATCCAACAAAAGCAACCTGGGTGAGAAAGGGTACATGTTGGCTTACACTTCCTGGTGGATACAGTCTATCATAGTAAGGAAGACACTCTAGCAGACAGAAAAGTATACCTGTAAGAGCTAGGGTGTGGCGGTTCACATGGCATCTGAGATCAGAGAGCAGTTAGCAAAGAGGTGGGATGGACTATATAAATACTGTGTGTGGTTCTTTACTTTCAGTGGCAGTCTCAGTCATTCAACCTCTCTTCTACTCCACATATCCCTTCTCATAATGTATCTGGCTTTGGTCCTGTTCAACTATACATAGGCTCAAGGTGGTTAATAGAGAACTCTCCCTAAATGTTGAATTAAAGGACACAGATAGTACTGTTGCACATGAACACAAAACCAGTCTAGAATGGATCATCCCCTCTTTCTGATCTTGACAATATTAAAGATTAATTGAATGGTGACTTGTAACCACACTCACACATACTTCACCATTCCACAGAACTTTCACAGCATCTGTATTTCTGCATGTAATTAAACTTCTAATTAGAATGAAGTGTCACTTTCCTCATGCTTTCACTTTCACTAGCTTGTTTAGGCTATTTCCGTTATGCTAGCACCCACTGGTTTATTTTTGAAGACAAGGACCTGGCTATATCCAAATCAAACAATCTAAAACAGAAGAAAACACTTCATCTGTTTTCTTTCCACTTCTGTTTTAAATTTCTCATAGCTAAAATTCTTAAAGATTGATTTGTGTGTGTGTGTGTGTGTGTGTGTGTGTGTGTGTGTGTTTCTGTATGTTAATGTAAGTGCAGTACCAACAGAGCTCAGCAGAGGGCACTGATCTCTGTAGCTGGAGATCCAGGATTCTGCTCTGTCTGACATGGGTCCTGGGAACTGAAACTACAACCTAAGAAAGAGCAATGACCTCCCTTACCCAGTGAGCCATTTCTCAGATACCTATAGATAAGATTAAGAATTGTTAATGTCTCCTCTAGTCAAATTATACCTAAGTGGCACTCAGTCAATGGTAATGCCTCAACTGATGCTTGTGTCTCAAATAAAATGGACTTGGGCATGTATTCATTCTACTTCCTCCCTACAATAATAAACAATTTCAACCAAACCTCGTCTTTCTCTATTTCCCTCATTTTTCTATTTCTTGTAATTCCGATTCCATTTTCCTCTTTGCATTCTCCCGCCTTCCAAATACGTATTAAAGACCATGGCTTTTAAAATTTTATTTTGTATTAGATATTTTCTTAATTTACATGTCAAATAATATCTCCTCTCCCAGTTTAACCTCTGCAAAAAAAAAAAAACAAAAAAAAAAAAAAAAAAAAAAAAAAAGAAAAGAAAGGAAAAAAAAGAAAAAAAACAAACAAAACCCTGTTCCCTCTCCCCTCCCTCTGCTCACCAACCAACCCTCTCCCACTTCCTGGCCCTGGCATTCCCCTACACTGGGGCATAGAACATTCACAGGACCAAGGGCCTCTCCTCCCACTGATGAGCGATTAGGCCATCCTCTGCTATACATATGCTGCTGGAGCCATTAGTCTCACCATGTGGACTCTTTGGTGGTTTAGTCCCTGGGAGCTCTGAGGGTACTAGTTAGTTCATATTGTTGTTCGTCCTATTGGGCTGCAAACCCTTTAGCTCCTTGGATCTTTTCTCTAGCTCCTTCACTGGGGACCCTGTACTCAGTCCAATGAATAGCTGTAGCCCCTACTTCTATATTAGTCAGGCACTGTCAGAGCCTCTCAGGAGACAGCTATATCAATCTCCTGTCAACCTGTGCCTGCTGGCATCCATAATAGTGTCAGGATTTGATGAATGAATCTGGGAAGGATTCCCAGGTGGAGCAGTAGCTGGACTGTCCTTCCTTTAGCTTCATAGTTTGTCTCTGCAACTCCTTCCATGGTTATTTTGTTCCCCCTTTTAAGAAGGAAAGAAGTATCCATACTTTGGTCTTCCTTCTTCCTGAGTTTTTTGTGGTTTGTGGATTGTATTTTGGGTATTACAAGCTTCTGGGCTAGTATCCACTTATCAGAGTGTGCATACCATGTCTGGTTTTTTTGTGATTGGGTTAACTCACTCAGGATGATATTCTCCAGATCCATTCATTTCCCTAAGAATTTCATAAATTCATCGTTTTTAATAGCTGAGTAGTACTCCACTGTGTAGATGTACCACATTTTCTGTATCCATTCCTCTGTTGAGGGACATCTGGGTTGTTTCCAGTTTCTGGTTATAAATAAGGCTGTTATGAACATAGTGGAGCATGTGTCCTTATTACATGTTGGAGCATCTTCTGGGTATATGCCCAGGAGTGGTATAGCTAGGTGCTCTGGTAGTACTATGTCCACTTTCCAGAGGAACTGCCAAACTGATTTCCAGAGTGGTTGTACCAGCTTGCAATCCTACCAACCATGAAGGAGTGTTCCTCTTTCTCCACAACTTTGCCAGCATCTGTTGTCATCTGTGTTTTTGATCTTAGCTATTCTGACTGGTGTGAGGTGGAATCTCAGGGTTGTTTTGATTTGCATTTCCCTAATGACTAAGGATGTTGAACATTTCTTTAGGTGCTTCTCAGCCATTTGATATTCATCAGTTGAGAATTCTTTGTTTAGCTCTGTACCCCATTTTTAATAGGATTATTTGGTTCTCTAGAGTCTACCTTCTTGAGTTCTTTGTATATATTGGATATTAGCCTCTATCAGATATAGGATTGGTAAAGATCTTTTCCCAATCTGTTGGTTGCCGTTTTGTCCTATTGACAGTGTCCTTTGCCTTACAGAAGCTTTGTAATTTTATGAGGTCCCATTTGTCAATTCTTGATCTTAGAGCATAAGCTATTAGTATTCTCTTCAGGAAATTTTCCCCTGTACCCAGGTGCTTGAGACTCTTTCCCACTTTCTCTTCTATTAGATTCAGTGTATCTGGTCTTATATGGAGGTCCTTGATCCACTTGGACTTGAGCTTTGTACAAGGAGATAGGAATGGATCGATTTGCATTCTTCTACATGCTGACCGCCAGTTGAGCCAGCACCATCTGTTGAAAATGCTGTCTTTTTTCCACTGTATGGTTTTAGCTCCTTTGTCAAAGATCAAGTGACCATAGGTGTGTGAGTTAATTTCTTCAATTCTATTCCATTGGTCCACTTGCCTGTCACTGTACCAATACCATGCAGTTTTTATCACAATTGCTCTGTAGTACAGCATAAGGTCAGGGATGTTGATTCCACCAGAGGTTCTTTTATTGTTGAGAATAGTTTTCACTGAGCATGGCATAAATTTTCCACCATGATTTTCTCTCTTTTCATTTTTCTATTTTCCCCATCCTTAGAACTCATTCAAAAATCACCTTTTTCAGAAGATTTCCCCGGTCCTTGAAGTTGCATTTCATTTAGACTTTTCCCTTATGAAGGATATAATGAGTTGAGTGGTGGTAAGCTCACTCCCTTGACACACAAATTGAATGAACTCTGACTGAGTCCTCTGAACCCTCATCCACCTCTCTAGATATCTGACCACTGACACCACACCTCACCATGATTGTGAAGCAGAACTCTGATACCCAATGTGTGTCTTTAGTATTGTGGTGTCTTTAGCATTGAGGATCCATATTCTCCCACTCTCTAATCTGAAGTGCCTAAGCTGGATTACCATGAGCTGCCCTACATTTCAACCTGATCAGATGCTCTGGAAGACACTCTTCTGGAAAAGCAGTGAGAGTCATGTGTACCTTGGTCAGCTCAGGTTTTCCTTCTCTACTGCCTAAGAGAGACTCCACTGTGACCAGTGGGAAAGCAGATTTCCCCTACAACAAAAAGCACCTTATTTGCTTTGCACAAAGGGAAATCTATTTCTTGAATATGACACCACTATCTCCAGAGCCAGGTGTCAAAAGCTTGCATAGGTATCTTCAGGGTACTGTGTTCTAAACTATTTCCACATTATTTTATCTCAAGGTAAAATAAATAGTTATATTCATAGTGTCACTGTCATGTTTTAGACAAGGATGAGGGTGATTACAAAATAAATCCAAGATAGCTAAGAAGAGATGGATCAAACATATTTAATTTAAACTTTAGTAAGGTTAAAATAATAATGATGAGTCGTAGGAAAATAAGTTGAAATATTTGGCAATAAGAGATGCTGGACAGCCAGTTGGCCTGATTCATAGCATAAATTTTTACCAAGAGAAAAGGTTGTGTTTGTTAACTCTTAGTGAGTTAAATGACAATAATTCACCTGCTTTGTATTGGTAATACTATTGAGCAGTCAGAGACTTACTAAACATTCAATACCATGGAAAGCCTTTTCCATAGCAACCTAATAACATCGTGGGTATCGGTGCTTTCTGGGAGATAAACTTCCAGATGGGAGCTTTCAAATCTGAACATGAAAAACACATTAAATACTTGGGTCAGTCTTCAAAGTTTGTGTTTCTTTTTTACTTAGCGAAGTTAATGTTTTACTTCAGTATACACCTAACCTTCTAAGATTCTGTGCCTCGGATTTCTTAAAAATCCATTTATTGAGAAAAGCCACACAGTGTAGTCCTTTTATGAAAGATATATTGAATTTCTTGGGAAGAGCATAGACTAGACATTGTATGTGAGCTGCATACTGCAAGAAAAATGAGAGCAACAAAATTGGAAAAAAAATCAATAAGAAGAATTGTAGATTCCTTGCATTAGGAGGAGAGGTGAAGGTTTGTGTCTTTCAACATTTATTCCTTAGGATGAAGGTGGACAAAGAACTGAGCTAGCTTAGCCTGGTAGACTCGTTTAGAATCAGACTAGTCCTTAATTTAGAACATTGAAAACTTTGGTCACCATTTATAAAAGTATTTTTAAAATATGCCTAAAGCATCACATCAAATATTAGCTTAGTGCTCCAGTTTGGCTTCAGGCAAATTAAGTGAATAGAATAATGGTTCTGGATTTTTCTTTTAAAGACACTTCATTAAAGTTGAGTCACAACTTTACTCATAGTAGAATTAAGAAGTATATATTAGTCCCACCTGAATTAAATACATGTATGTTTTGCATGGTTGTTTTCTTCCTCAAGGCAAAGTATCAGCCTTTGGTTTCTACTCAGGCTGGCCACAAATTGAAAAATAGCCTTGACTCTCGCTACTTCTACTACCTGAGTGCTGGGATTATGTGTATGGGTCACCAAGTCTAGTATATGTGCTACACATGATCAACCCAGGGGCTTCATGAGGAATATATTCTATTAACTGAACAGTCTTCAAAGTATCCCTTCATGCTATAGCATGAGGCTGCAGATTCAAGTTCTACAAACAAATAAGCAATAACTCTTCAATATTCCCAGGCCAGTCCTGCTCATGTGGAAGTTGGGGGTGGGGTGGGGATTAAATATGGCTAGTTTAGTACTGTTGTATGTACTTTACAGTTATTTAAAATGTTTTACCAGGAGGTGGAGATGTAGCTCAGTAGTAGAGCTAGCATATTCTTCAATGTATAAGGCCTTAGGTTCTATATCCAGTGCCAAAATACATGAAACAAAACAAAACAAATAAAACAAAAGAGGTCTTTTCCTAGTACCTGTAAAGTGCGCAGCAGTGTAACACACAGGAAAGTATTTAGGGAAATGTTCTCAGTCTCAATCCACCCAATTTAGATTATTATGTCCTAGATCAGCATTTTTAAAATAGAATTTTGTTTTGTGGGTGCACTACTGGCACCTGTCTCTGTGTTAAAGATCCATGAAAATAGTCCAATTTTTTTGAAGAAATTTATTTATAATCTGTTAGGTGACAATCACTCTTCTAGGAATGGAGTTACAAAAATATTTTTAAAGATCTTGTATAGACACGAACTATCTATAAACAACAGAGTCCAATCAGCTGGAGAGAGAACTGCAGAGAGATCTCTGAAGAGTCTGAGGAAGGATGAAATAATACAGTCAAGGTCATGACCCACAGCCACTGTTCACATCCCATCTTGACTATTAGCCTTTACAGTAGTGACCTAAATGTTTTGTGGTGACAACAGATAAAAACATATACAGATGATTGATTTGGAAAGCTGACTAAAGATTAGGATAATGGTTTAGCCAGACTTATTTATGTCCCAAAATTCCACTGGAAATTATAACAAATTCTATGCTTTGTTGATGTTTACTTTTTAAGTTTTATTATTATTATTTTTAACCTTAAGACAATCTCTTTATATTTGAAGTCTACTTTTACAGTGATTATTTAGTTAAAAGGTAACTTTCAATGTTAAAAAAACAGGAATAGTTCAATGTTTCAAGTTCTGGTCTATGGACCTTTCTGGCTGAGGTCTCTTCTGGCTGACAATGGAAATGATTATGATTTGAACATAAAATCTTCTACATGCCCATATTTTGGAATTTTGGTGCTTAGGTGGTGTCACTATTTTAAGAGGAGGAACATTGCTGGGTGAAGCAGGTCACCCAGAAGCATACCTGGAGAACTACAACCCTTCCCCAGATCTTTTCTGTTTCCTTTGGTTCCTGTGTTGGTGACATATGGGAAGGTACAGAATCCAAACTCCGCTTTCCCTCCACTGAGGAGTCCTACCATGCCTTCCCACAACTAGGTACTGTAGCCCTATGTTATGAGCTAAAATAAGCTCTTACTACCTTAGCTTGTTTGTTCTCAGATATTCTATCACAACTAGTAGAGTTGCCAGTGTTTCATCGTTACATCGGTTATAATCCTGGCTCTTTCCTCAGTAGTTTACATAAATTATATCTAGTATTGGCAATATTCTGTTGGGCATAAATTGGCTAGAAGTACCCTCTCAGATGCTAGCCTAAAAGCACTTAGTACCTTTCTTGTTTTCCCTGGGTAGAAATAAAAGAATACATGTCCTTGAAACTTCAAACATCAGGTAGATGTATAAAAGAGAAAATGCAAGCATGTTGTGATTAGAGTGAGAGACAGCGTCAAAGATATTGTGCTGAGCAAAGCCTTTGCCAATGCAGCTCAATTTTATATATTTTGCAAGAGTTGCTTTGAAGTGTGAAAAATTAAAAATAAAGAATTTTTTTTTTAAAGAATGGCCTTTAAAAAAAAAAGATATCCTTTGATGAAGGCAAGAGAAAAACTCATGTAAGAATGACAGACCCAGGACAACCAGGCTTGTTGATAAGTTAGGCCAAGGCAGGTGGTGGCCTGGAGAACCACTGCCCATTCTATATTCCTGGAAGACAGAAAAAAAATGAGCCTCCTGTAGGATGGTGGCCCTGTCAGGACAGGCTTAGGGATATATAAAATAGACGTGAATGGCTGTACACAGAAGGGAAATGTGGCTCAGGGTGGCCTAGGACCAGGTTACTTATAATAAAGATTTCTTGGCTCTTTTGGCCATTGAATTACTACTTGTAAGCAGAGTTCCTGGCCTCCATTAGTGTAATTCTGTGGAAGAGTACACATCAACATGGAAGTGACTTGAGGATAAGCTGCTCTATGCACAATATCTGGGCTAGTGGAAGCCTCATCATGTGGGAAGATGGACCACACAGGATTATAGAATCAGAGTCCATCCCAGCCTCCCTAAACTAAACGCATAGATTGGTGTTACACTGTCATCCCAAATCATCAATATGGAGCCTCTTTAACACCAATTCCCCTCCTCTGCTGTGTAATTTTAAATTCACTGCCAGTGAAAATGGCTTGTCTTTTTATGCAGAAGTAATGAATTATGTTTGAAAAGTACTATGGAGATCCCAGAATAAAATCAAATGTGCTCACTGATAGCCTTCATGCAGTGAGCTTTCATTTCTTGAAAGTTTTGTAATTTCATACCTAGCTACTCTGTAGCTATGTATTCTGATCCCTCTCCTCACCCTCTCCCATTTCCCTTCTGACCTTACAGACCCTCCCTCCCTACATGACCCTTTACTTTATTTACTAGTTTTGATTTTATTTAGTGTTCTATAATGGTTAGTCAGGACAGTATCTGTGTACATGTTTGCACTAGCAAATAGGGCTTAGTGGATTCTACGAACACAATTATATATATTTATGCCTTACCTCTTCCAGAAGCAGTTGGCCCCCAATCAACAAGCAGTATGCCAGAGTAGCCTGTGACTCTCTTCTTCTTTCTTCTTTCTTTCTTTTTTTGTTTTTGTTTTTTGTTTTTGTTTTTGTTTTTGTTTGTTTTGTTTTTGTTTTTGGGTTTTTTGGGTTTTTGTTTTTTGTTTTTCAAGACAGAGTTTCTCTGTGTAGCCTTGGCTGTCCTGGAACTCACTCTGTAGACCAGGCTGTCCTCAAACTCAGAAATCTGCCTGCCTCTGCCTCCCAAGTGCTGGGATTAAAGGCATGCACCATTACCGCCTGGCTCTCTTCTTCTTTCATAGTTGACTTTTGTTGGCACGGTGTGCACAGATACTGTGAGCTTGTAGCTCTTTAGTTTATGTCTTACTTGGGAGATGGTATATTGGAGCCCCTCTCCCCATCCTCTGAATACTACATTCATTCTACTGTCTCTTCTGGAAAGATCTCATAGCCTTAAAGGGGTGGTATCAATTTCTTGAATAAAGCTAAGCCCTCAAATATTTATTTTTAGTGTCTTGGGCATCCATGGGTTATTGTATTTATCCCCACTCCTGTAAGGATTGGATTTTCTGATTAAGGATCTGTTGGAGTACACTGTACTAAAGTTGTCTTTGTTTTATTCAAATGTGCTATACTGGCAAAGAGCTAGGAACCAGCCAGATTTTGTTGTTGTTGTTGTTGTTGTTGTTGTTGTTGTTGTTATTATTATTATTATTATTATTATTATCACTATTATTATTATTATTGGTTTTTCAAGACAGGCTTTCTCTGTGTAGCCCTGACTGTCTTGGAACTCACTCTATAGACCAGGCTGGCCTCAAACTCAGAAACCCACCTGGTTCTGCCTCCCAAGTGCTGTGACTAAAGGCATGTGCCACCACTGCCCAGCTATGGTTTGTCACCTGCCTCTGTATTTTGTAAACATACAATCACTCTCCGATTGGCTTAATAAGCAGCCAGTGATTAGACAGGATAAGAAAGACAGGACTTCTGGTCTGAGGGAGGATCTCTAGGAAAAGAATCAGGCACCTGAGGATTAGCCATGAAGATCCGGAGCTGATGGGCCCAAGAGAGGGTGACAGTAAGGCTGAGAGTTGCCTTTTGCCTTTGGGTGACATCATAGGTGTTTTAGGAGTGGTTTGATCTAATACAAGTTCAGGTAAGTATACTCAACTAAGGTCCCACTTCCTTGGTGTATGGGTTTGGGGCCAGGCTAACATTACTTCCAGCTTCCTGAAGGCTTCTGGAAGCTTCTTGCTGTGTCCTAGCCTCCTACATAACTACAGGGCTTCCTCTTTAAACTAAAACAGTGCTCACTGTTTCATCTAAGTCTTGGTTTTTCTCAGCAATAGCTCTTCAAATTCCCATAGTATCTATCCCAATGACTTTCCTTCCAGAAGGGGCTGCAGTGATTGATTTCTAGGAAAATTAAGTATCTATTCATTCAATGATATTTTATTAAAGATCCATCATCTAAATTGATAAAGATATGGAAACTTCATGATTTCTACTCTCTACAAGTTTATAATTATGCAAAACAATCACTTCAGGTGGATGGCAGATCTGGACTAACCCAGTTTGGGAAGCTGATTTAGACTCCCCATGCTTAATTTTCTTTCCTCTGGCATATAAACTGAGTCCTTCCTCACTATGAACAAGTGTCCATGGGGGTGACTGGAGATGATTATTTAAAAAAGATACTTTGTTTGAGTGAATCTTGTGTGAACTGCATCTTAAGAGAGTCACCCAGAGCATGTATTGCTCTAGCATCCCTGGAATGAGATTCCAGATGTCTCCTCAACAATCGGCTTAATGAAGTTCAAAGCCGCCATCCTCTCTCCCACACAGAGAACTATTTTTAAGTCGTTATGTTAATGTGTTGTTCTGCTCACTTTGACTGAATTTACTCCTCCTTAACATTCATTTTGGCAGTGATATTCTTAAGTACAAAAAAAAAAAATTAGAAGTATCCTCCTCAGGAGAAAATATTTCTCAACATCAGTTTTTAAAGCCCTGACTACATTAGTCAAGGTAAAGAATCAACACTATTAATTGTTTTCATCTTATTTACATGACCCCCCCCGCAAATACTTGGAATCTAAAGTAAAAATTTTATTAGTATCTAGGTCACCATTAATGCTTACTTTCTCCTTTGTGAAACACTATAATTATCTTATTTCTCTTGGAGTTCTTCCCACCCTGTCTTTTATAACCACACATTTGTTATCTTACCTCTTGTGGGTCATTGCCTCATTTCAAGTTCTCCTCATGGGAGATTGCTTTCTATTTATTTAGCAATACTAACTATTCAGAACATGTTTATATCTGAAGAGTGACAAAAACAAAAGACAATAAACCAAAATAGAGAACATACACCCAGGTGTGGTCATGGGAGTCACCGAACCGCTCACGGTCGCCATCGCACTTCTGGCTCACATAGCTCTGTCAGTGATCTTTTCTCTCAATTCACAGCAGCAATTTAAGTGCACTGCAGGGAACCAGACGCATCCAGTAGGCATAACAGCTGGAGTCCAGAAGACTATAGCAAACTGTGAAAGGCAAACAACGTGGTGAGAACTCACAGAAGCTTAACAGTTAAGGGGCCACTGAACCTAGGTGACAGCTACTGTCATATTGCTAGACCTGGGTGACCTTCGGGAATTAGAATATGACTCAATATCAATCACCCGCAGTCATGAAGAATGCATGAAGAATTATATAAGAATAATTCATCACCTGCCTCAGTAATTTGTAAACATGCATTCACTCTGATTGGCTTAATAAACAACCAGTGCTTAAGCAAAATCAGGAAGGCAAGACTTCTGGTCTGAGAGGAGATATCAGGCACCAGATTCTTCAGACACACACACAATCACATGTACAACGTAATTGATTGACCATTCATTCCTGCGTTCATTGTATGTGTTCGTAGGTGTGTGCATGTGCGTTTACATGCATGAATGTCAAAGGCTGTCTTTGAATACTATTTCCCATGACCTAGTTATCTTTCCCCACCACTGAGACAGCCTCTCACCCACCTGGAGCTCAACTTGCCTGTTCAGCTAGTAAACCACAAAGGACCTCCTATATCTGCCTCTTGACCCAGGAGATCACCACCCTTGGCTTTTTTTTGGGGGGGGAGTATGGATATTGAATTCAGATCCTCACATTTGCATAGCACGTATGTTCCTGATGTACCCACTGGCTCAGTCCCTTGGTTGTTCCTTTACCAGGTCAGACACACAGAACACATCTTCCTATCTGTGCCCCTGTTCCCCTCTAAATGGAACAATATGTAACAATTTAGAATACTCCAATTTTGGTGGAAAAGCATTTAGGAGAGAGACATTACACCATTATCCTATAAAGTCAAAAAATAAAAATAGAAGAGAACTTGCCACTCAACTAATCAAATAATTAAATTACAGACTCCCTATACTCTAAGGACCTCTAAGGTTTCCTGCTTAGTCAGAGACCCTGACTCGCCTGCGCATCTTCCCATAGCCTTCCACTCAGATCTTGCTGTGGACTGTGCACTGAGTAATCTTTCCATTAAAATTATCCCTGCTATGGCTAAAAAAATGTTAATTCACTTGCCCTTCTACAAAAACATATAATTAAGATACATTTTCACACAGCATTCATATTTCAAATGTTTAACATTATATGCCCCATTCTCTAGGTTTATCTACTGGGGACCAAATATGATGAAATCTAAGTAAATAGCTAGTTCAGATATTGAAAGCAACAAAGGATAGTCTGTTCAGATATTTTAAATGACAGGCTTCATGCGGACTCCACACCATTATCCTTAGAGATATTTTCTTATATTGGCAAAGCCCTATCCTCCTCAGAAAACTTGATTAATGTGTCAACATTTACTAGAAAATGACTTTTCTTGCATAAAATTAATCAGTAGATTTGTAATCCTTGTAAGGTAAGCTACACACAAACAAAGCTCCAGGTAACTGCATTTTAGTAACTTTTAGATACATTGCTGGGGGTTTGCTCTTGTTTAAGACTCTAGAAATATATGATTGTTTTCAACTCCATGAAATCTTAGGGATAAAACCAAAGACAGTGTTCAAGAGTCACACAACTGATGGACTGACTCATTAGGGATTATTTCAAAAACACTAGCTAGGTCCATGTTCCTAGCAATGCTTTGTTATAAACAGCAAGGTGCTGTCAGGAGTTACTGAACCAAGAACTGAGCTCCCATGGAGAGCTGTTTCTAAACATAATTCATTAATCAGATGCATTATTTTGAATGTTGAGAGCATTTCCGTGTGTTCCTAGAACAACAAGTCTTTTCAACTCCACCGAAATGGTAGCCAAGAAGACAACTCTAGTGCCTTTGCTTTCCTTGAAAGAATAGGATCTATTCAGATCACATCACAAGCTGCTTCTGTTAAGTCATATTTAGATCCATGGTTGTTTTTATTTCAAGATGATATTACAATGGTGAAATGTATACTTATTTTGTATCTATATGTACTGGCTGGTTTTGTGTGCCAACTTGACACAGGCTGGAGTTATCACAGAGAAGGGAGCTTCAGTTGGGGAAGTGCCTCCACGAGACCCTGCTTTGGGACATTTTCTTGATCAAGGGGATATTTAAAAAATAAATCTACCCTGCAAACTCTTTCCCACTGGATCACGTTCTTGAGCCGATACTGTCCGGCAACACCATGTCCTGGTGGGCTCTTGCTATTTTCTTCCAGGTAGCAGCACCATCTCACCCACATGCATCTCCTTACACACCCCTACAATCATTCTTCCAATGTCTAGAACCCAGTAAAACATGACCCCCAAGGCTCAATTATCTAATCTGGTTTATATAATAATAAGATCACAATTATAAGATGCCAATACAATAATTTCAATGCCAAATGTTAAAGACAAATTTTGACCCAATCAATTTAACCTTGTAAAAACCTCAGCCTGGTTATAACCATGCGGGATCTGACTTGTCATCTTGCTCTGACTCCATGATCAAGCAGTTCCTCCCTTCTCTCTCTGACCTTTTTCTTATTCAGCTTCTAGTTCCACCTCTCTATTCCTGCTCAATCACATTCCTGTCACTGCCCTAATGTGATTGGACAGAGAAAATGCCACATAAAGTGTCACATGAGACTCAACTGTTTGTAGTTAAACAGAGATAATTATGTCAGAAATATTTGTGGGCATACAGTCTCTGAAAATCTGCAAGAAAAAAGAATATATAGTCAACTAAACATTAAAAAAACCCACAAATGCCAAAACCCTATTTGTACTATTTTCCTGGGAAATTTAATATTTCAATTAAACTGCTTTATGTTATTAAATAAATGGAAATTAATCCACATATTTGACAATTAATGTATCATATATTATAATACTAACTCAAACGCGAATATTAGCTTCTACTTTTCCTAATCTCTTCTCATTTTTCTATTCATTTATTGATGCCCTTAGCTATAAAAATCTACAAAATACATTCTACCTAGTTGGGCCTTCCATGCTACTATTTGTGAACTTTGTCTAGGACACAGGTCAAGAATACAGTGTCTTTTTCAACAAGTTAACCCTTTGGTTGGTATCAGTCATCAATCTCCACACAAAATAGTTATGGGGAGCCTAAATACAACTGAACACAATTACCAGGAGGATACACATAAAATAAAATTCAGAAAAAGAAAACTGGAAAAGCCAAAACAAAATTGGAGGGTATATCCATCCTAACACATGTACAAAACACAAAGAAGGAACACAACAGTGTGTGACAACCTCTCACTAAGTGACCTTGACAAGCTCCTCAATACTAGAGAGCAAAGTGAGCTGAAGTGTTAGAAAAAAAAATGTCAGAATACTTCCTTAGTAAATAATTAATGGCCCTAAGAATATTAAAATATAAATATTAACAAAGTCAAGAAATTAATTCAAGGGCTAACCAAAAATATTGGCAAATTTAGTAAAAAGTAATTTAGAGGAGAAAGTCAACAGCATGAAAGAAAAGTCAGACATGAAACTGAGGCCAAATAAATGGAACAAAAAAGAGAAACAAAGAAAAATTCAGTCTGGAAGAATCATTACATCAGATAAAAAGTACACCAGAAATCATCAGCAGAGAAGAATTAGAAGAAAAAGTGCAGGATGAGTGATCAGGCTGATACAACATATTCATATAAATATAGATAAAGAAAAAATTAACAGGTATATAAAAAGCTTCCAAGAACTTTCAGATATACTCAAGAGATCACACTTGAGAACATTTGAGGCAGAAGAAGGAACTGAAATAAAGTCTAATGGCAGAGACAATTTATTTAATGAAATAATAGTGGGAAGCTTCTAAAACCCAAAGAATGGAAATTCAAGCAAAAGAGCATTAAGAAATCCAAGTAGAAGTGAGACCTTTTACCATATCATTGTCAAGTTGTTAAAAAATGTGAAACAAACACACAGTATTAAAAGTTCTAGGGACAAACACAAATTTACAAACAAACACACAAACAACAAAAAAACCTATCATCCAAAATTTGCAATATCTAGCAGTTTTATTTATTTTTATAGTGGTGGTTCAAAACAAATGCAAGCTGAGGGCACGAATATGAAACAAATCATACTTTAAAATTCTTTAAACTATACCATACAAAAAGAAAAATAGAAATAAAGGAATTTTATCCAGGCCTAAAAAATATGAAATCAGAACATTTGCAGGTAAACTGATGAGACCACAGTTCTACATACCAACTTAAAAGAATGGTACAGATTATAGATAAGATAAGTAGATAGATTAGATAGAAAGGTAGATAGAAAGAAAGAGAGAGAGAGAGAGAGAGAGAGAGAGAGAGAGAGAGAGAGAAAGAAAGAAAGAAAGAAAGAAAGAAAGAAAGAAAGAAAGAAAGAAAGAAAGAAAGAAAGACTGCAGAAGCTGGATGGATGGATCAGTTGGAAGCTGGGAATGTCTAATGCTGGGCTTTTCATATCTTCTTTAGATACTTGTATTTACTAGTAAGATATATACTCTTTCTTGTTTTAATAAAAATTTTCATACAATATATTGTGATCATGCTTCTCCCTCCTCCAGCTCCTTCTAGAACTTTCCCAACTCCTTATCTCCCTATTCACTCAACTCCACACCCTCTCTCTTTCTCTCTCTTTTTCTCTCTCTCTCTGTGTTTGAAAAACAAATAGGCAAAAAACAAAAAAAACAACTAACCAACCAAAAAACTGTAAAAAAATTAACACATTTGTTAGACTTTAAATTCAGAAACTGACTCAACTCATTTCTAATTCTGTTCTAGCCTGGGTATTTGCTCCCCAATCTTCTTCCATAATAATAGTGAAGCATTTTTTATCTCTCTGGAGTGTTGTGTAGATTAACTCAGATAGCAGGTAGACATTCTTGATCTTAGTACTTGACCATGGATGAATGTTCAGTAGATGCACTTCTGTTTGTCTCTTCTTCCCCTTTATAACCTTAGTCTCTTCATCTTGTTTTGGAACATCAAGTCAAAGCTAATAAAGATGATGGCAGAATAATTCTATTACTAGCACAACTAGTAAGTGAGTGTGTATATTCATGCCAATGCCTTGGAGACTGAAATCACCTCCCTTCCTTCAGAAATGAATACTGGAGAGGACTATCATCCTGTCCTAGTGAAAGAGGGAAGTTACTCTTGGTCTCCTCTTACACAGAGAGTATTGTAATTCAAAATCAGTGCCAAATATAGAAAACAATTTGCTATTTCCACTTCATTATCAAATTCTTACTTAGAATTTGCAAGCCTATTTTGTATATGTTATACCTGCCATGCTTTTCATGTTTGTTCTAATAAATTTATGATTATACCTGACTGAAGGGACCAGTTCTCCAGATAAATATTCACTTTTAGGCATGTTTCAATTGTGTTTTCATTTTGGTCCATATCTGGATTATTAAAATAGCCTTTTATCTTCTTTTATTCTTGAGTTTTCATGCATATGTACAATGAAATATGATCATAGACTATTTCTCCCTTTAACTCCTTCCATATCCTCCCAACAAGTCTTCCTTTCAACTACATGACATAAAAATATATATAACTTACTAAGTGTGGTAAGTATTGCCCAAATATACATGGGTGTGGAGCTAGCCACTGGAACATGGGAATACTACCAGGCACACATCTTCACCAAAAAGTACTCTTCCCAGATGGCTGAATGCTGGTAAGCAAGCTGGAGATACCTAGTTTCAGGATGCCTCAGTTCTTTACCATATGCCCCTACCCCCACATACACAACTATGTAAGATCCTCACAGCATGCCAGCTAGGGAACCATTGTAGTGCCCACTCTAAAAAACCAGGCAGAAGCAAAGAGAAAGACATGGTGATGGTGGTTTCCATGGTCTAGCTACAAAAACCACACATGATTTTATCCATGATTTGAAAAAAATTATATATATATATATATATATATATATATATATATATATTCACTATAAAAGACCATATAAGGAAATGAATAACAGGTAACAGGGATCATTTGGGACATTTAGGAGATATTTCTTGGTTAAACCTAAGTAGTTGTTACATAAATTCACACATTTGAAAAATTGATTAAATTGTGTATATACTTAGGATTTATATATTTTAGCCTGTGTATATAATTAAAGCTAACAAATATTTTCAGGAGGAAAAATAAGGCACTCTCTAAAAGTTACTATTTAAAATTCCACAAAGAAAGCTAGACATAGTGTTGCATGCCTTTAATCCCAGCACTTAGGGGGCAGAGGGAGGCTGTTCTCTAAGTTCGAGGCCAGCCCACTCTACAAAGATAGTTCCAGGACAGCCAAGGCTACACAAAGAAATCTTGTCTCTAAAAACAAACAAATAAACATTCATAATGAGTTTATAATTGAATAGAAGTAAACTACAAAGCCTTGATTAATCTGTATTTTATCAGAGCTATTTCTGTACATATGGATCTTACATATAAGCACCATCTGTGTTTGTCCTCATGATTCATAATTTCATCAGGATACAAAAACACCTTGGGACTGGTTCATGTCAATGTGTACCCAGCCTCCCTTTGGCTGCTTTTAATGCCCAGTGTTCTTTTTGGATGAAATTTAATGGTTCTTTCTTTCAGTTTTGTTGAGTATTTCATAATATTAACAAACACAATAGGATTAACAACTTCCTCTACAAATCCAACTTTTTGTTCCTGATGCTGTCCACCAAGCTGGTCTAGGGCCAGGCTGTCTGTCCCAAGGGAGCAGGGGGAGACTGCTGTTTTGAGGATAACAGAGGGCCAAGTCATACAGGGTTACTCAAGAGGACAACTGGAAGAGAGCCTTCGACCATTAGTCTTTGTAAAGTCATCTTGGCTGTATTATCCCAGAGATAGTAACAGCAATAGATTGGCACATCTTTTAGTCAAGAAATTTTAAAGTAGAGCTTTTATTTAAAGGAAAAGCTAAACAACAAAAGAACAGCCACACTGCCACCTCTGAAAGGAACTGAAAGTCGTTAGTGGATCCTTATGGGGTTAACAGCAAAGAGAATGTTCTCTGAGTCAGCTTGGAAGTTAGTTCCCAGGAACGTGTGTCTTATGTCTTGTGCATTTCCTACAAATATCAGCATATATACACTCCAGCTGTCCACTGACTTTCTCACCATTGTGTACAACTCCACATCTGTTGGGGGGGCATTAGAGGGGGGTGGCAAGTATCCAAAATGATTGGATTTTAATAAAGTAATAATAATATTAATGATTGATGATGATGATGGTAATGATGAAGATGAAAGTGAAGGAGAAGGGGGAGAAGGAGGAGGAAGAGATGGCAATGTTCATTTCTCTGGATCATTGCAAGCTGAGGTAAGATATGTGCCTCACACCTACTCGTCATCACAATGTCTACGAAGCCAGCTACAGCTTTAAGACCACTCCAGGCAAGGGAAATCTTGCCTTGACACAAAAAGGGCTTTTCAAACTGGCTGTCCACTATCATAGGAATAGTTAATGAAAATGTGATTTTCATACACAGTGGATTCAACCATAAAAAAGGCGAAGTCATGTCACCTGCAGGGAAACTGATATAATTTGATATCCATATATTAAGTACGTTGAATCAACTTCAGGAAAACAAGTATGTTTTCTCTCATTTGTACTTTGAAATTTTTCATGGAGATATAAAATTATATATAATATATACACCATATATATATATATATATATATATATAGAGAGAGAGAGAGAGAGAGAGAGAGAGAGAGAAAGAGAGAGAGAGTCTTGAAGTTGTAGCTAGCCCCATAAACTCTGTGATGGTAGGTGGGCCTGCAGTTTGTAGAGGTCCTGAGAAGCAGGCTTAGCCACTATCATCATTTGTGTTTTAATCATCATCATCAAAATTATCATCATATATAATATACATGTATATATACATATAATGCCATAATATATGTAAGACATACATGATCTATATATACATGTGTGTACAATATACTAAGACATAAATGCAGAAGTCTTAGGGAACAAAAGAGACTAAGAGGAGAGGGAGAGGGGGATAAGAGGCCTGGGACGAAATACCCTCAACCTACATTATCTCCGTTTTAGTTTTTTTTCGGTTTGCCAGGGCCTAATGCTGTGCAGCTTGGCTCCTCTCTGTTCTTTTTTACATAACCTTAACTTTGCTCACTCCATGAGATAGAAATAGTTTCTTAGAAGCATTGAGACAACCACTTGCAGAAAAAAATCATACTTTTGGGCAGATTTTAGACAACAAACATCCCAATAGATGTATTTTGGGAAAAGAATGATGCATCAAATTATCTAAGAAGTACTTTATGTAATAAGTCTAAAAGATTGAGACTCCTAAGAAAGATGCTGTGAGCCACACCTCAACCAGAGCTTCATACTACCAAGGGCTTTGTGGACCTTACCTCAGGCTTGAACGAGGCTCTGCCCAGGAAGAAGGCCTTTCATCACATGGCTCTGTTGCTGTCATTAACATTCATGAGGACTTTAAGCATTCATCCATACTAAATGAATTACTTGACAAGTCATTTACAAATTGAAATATAGAGATTATTTATGTGCTATGGCAAATTTGATTTTGATCTTTAATGGTCCTGATGATAAGAAGAAAGTTCACATTGATTTTGAGGCCAACTGTTAAGCAAAAGGTGGTTTATAAATTCAGTGGTGTCTATTGAAACCTCACTGCTTACTAAACCAACAATTGTGGTTTTGAGTTTACTGCTGTGGCAGTTAACACTGTCAACTTGACACTACTAGAATCTCCCAGGAGACAAACTCCTGTGCAGGAGTTTCCAGCCTGTGTTAATTGAGGGTGATGATCCACCAGAAAAGTGGACATCACAGTTCCACGGACTGGGATCCTGGACTGAATTAAAAAGGCAACAGAAGGGGAGCACCAGTGTTCAGCACTCTCTGCTTCCTGACTGGGCATGCAATGTGACCAGCGGCCTGTAGCTCCTGCCCCGGTGTGTCGCCACCATGATAGACTGTCTCCCTTCTAGTAGTAAGGTGAAATAAAAACCTACAAACTTTATAAAATTCTTAAGTGGGTTTTGTCACATATTTTATTTCAGGAGGCAAGTAACTAATCCAGCTAGGTTCAAAGCCCTCTTGACTGATCCTGTTCTTCCCATTAATTATTAGTTACAATCTTTACCTAGCAATTAATGAGTAGAAAGTGCCTCCCATATACATTTGTTTCATTGTGGCTATATCATTAGTGGTATGTTCTTTGTTTTATTTGTTGATTTTTCATTTCCTTGTTTACTTGTTTTGGGTAGCACAAAGAATTGAACAGAGGGACTCAAGGATGGGAACCAAACAGTCTACCTTTGAGCCTTCTTAAAAACACTCTGCTCTAAGCTTTATTTACTTATTCTTCATTTACATGCAGTCACAGCGATTTCCTAAGGCTACCTTTGAGTTCATTCTGTAACCCAGGAAGAAGCTTAACCGTCAGTCTCCTTGTTTCAGCCTCCTGTGTAGCTGGGACTATACGCTTGCACTTAGACATAGCTAATTTCACATTTTGGCAAAGCTGGTAAACATAAAAAGAAATAATTAGCTATCATTTGGTACCAAGATCATTTTACCCTTGATTTTAGAGTTAAACTTACTAGTAAGGAAAATGCAGAATTCTATAAGGCTGGTCCCAAGTTTTCTAGTGCGTGGCTCATATGTACCAAGTGGAGGTTTGGGGGTGGGGATTGGAAGGAAGGGAATAAACACAAGGCCACAGACATCAAGCACACCAACTATCAAGTTCTTAGGTCTTATCAAATTCATGACAACTTGACCTCAGTTTTACTCCTGAAGAAGGATATTAGTTTAATGCCTTCCACGACACTCTGAATAGGAAATACCCAGAATAAGCTGAAGCATGTTCAAAATCAGTTTCATAGTTCTATGAATTTTGCAAATATAAAAGCTTCTCTGTTTAAAACAACAAAGATTAAAGGGACCATTGTCAGTCCTAAAAGCTCCATCTGGCAGACTGGCCCAAGGACAACGTGTTTTCCCTTCCCAAGAGGCCATTCAACACCCAAGCACTTAAGTTAGCTGTGGAACCCTAAACTGTTCCTTGTGTATCATTAACTGGTTATGTGCTGTCCCTAAGCACGTAGGGATGTTGTAATTAAAAGAACTTGCCTTTCCTCTTGATATTGGATGCTAGAGACAAATGGTTTTACTGGAGTCCTTGTGAAATCAGAACACTGAATATATCACAATTGTTATGATACATGCTCATAAAATAAGAATGTATCCTGAGTATGGAACGCTTGAGACTTTTATTAAATTAATCATGATATTTAATGTTAGATGAGGAAGCACTCTGCCGATTTGCATCATGTAGGAGGAAAATTCGATAAAACCACAACCGCACTGAGAATAACCCACAACAGTCAGTTCAAATACAAAATAAATTTGTTTGATATATTGCAGAGGTTCTGAAGAAAGAAATACTTGAAGGACTGAAGTCTTGGGGGAAAGGGAACTTCAGAAATGTCCCTACATGAACTGTGCAGGATACAGCTCTAATACAGTGGGCACAAGGAGCCAAAACACCAAACAACAGAATGCACTGCTGCCTAGCTCCTGCCAAGCAGCAGGGCCCACTCCCCCACCTGGGGAAAGTGAAGCCAAGCTTGGAGTTCTGCTGCTGACAAGTCATCTGCGATGAGACAACCCAACACCTTGAGAAGGGACAGCAAGGAATAAAAAAAAACAGTTCTAGGAGTTCCTGTCTATTGATGCCTTAGTGAATTCCTCCGAGCAAGGTCCTAAAGCCTTATGTATCATGTATCCTAGCAGAACAGCAGGGTCACCAGCAGCCTGGATGTGAATGAGACAGTTATAAAGACCAGAGGCCTCATGTCCCAGTTGATAGCCATGATCCCATTCAGCCCCTACAGACGGGTAAGTAGTCGTAAATAAAGCTGTGCCCACAGCCCACATACGCTTGAGTCCAGTCCATGCCTGGTTGGATTAGGGTCATCTCTGTGACTCTCACCAGTTTTCTATAGTGAGCATTCAAAATACCGCTGTATTTTTAGATTTCCTTGTTTTTAACGTTCGTTCACTTCTCCATGACCATTTTCAACTCCACCACTCTGCCTGTGATAGTTTGGAGCTGAGGGAAAGAGATTTTGACTTGTCTTGCTCTCTGTTCCCACCACAGTGCTGTCCTCTCTGCCATTAACATTTTAATAAGGCTCTCATTCCCACTTACCAGTTTTATTCAAGTCAGAACTTCTCCCAATATTCTGATTTTTTTAAAAAAAAACTTTACCCTTTTTTTGTTTGATATTTCCCTACTATTCTGCCTCTCCCATCTGATCTCCAGGAAACAATTCAAAAAAAAAAAAAAAAAAAAAAAAAAAACCTCTTTAAACTCAGTCTCTAAGATACAAAAATGCCACCTTAGAATAAAAATGTCACCTTAGAATAGTTGGTTTGTCTATTGAATTTGAGATGATTCTACTTCACAATGAATTTTCCAGATTTTAGTAAGTGAATTCTCCCCCTAAAATATCCCACGAACCCCCCATTTCGTTAACTGTGTTCCCATCCGCTGTCGACTTTCCTGTAGCCATTATCATTTCCCACTAACTACTCTTGCTACACATCCACTTTGAGGTCCTGGAGTCACTTATCCGCAGGGGCCTTTTGTACCTTGCAGCTCTAATCACACCACTCCTGTGTTCGGAAAACTTCAATCACTTCTGGGAGCTTTACGAACAAAATCTGGTCACTATCAATTGCTCTGGCAGCATGGTGCGCCATTATCCCTCCATCCCTTTATTCCTGACAGATAGCTCAACTCCCAGCTCCTTGAATAAACCATGCTCCCTCCCGAAAATGCCCTTTCCAGATCTTTTGTCTGCAGAGATAAGTAACACCTACTCCATTTTTCCAGGTTTGGCTTAAATGGCACTGCCTCAGGGATGCTTTTCAGGACCCCTCTAGCCGATGCTTCTTCCAACAGCCCCAACCCCAACATATCTTGGCGTTCCTGCAGGGTGGTGCTTTTGTGTGTGTGTCTGTTTCCTTTCTTAAGCATAAATGATCCACTCACTCCGGGGCCACCCACAAGGTGAGTCCCTTGAGGCTATGGACTGCATCTGCTTTGTTCTCATTGTATTATCTACTCAAGATAGTCACTGACTGTAGATATCCTGTGGAATGTGTGCAAAAGGATTGAATTAGGTAATGCCTGGATGACTAGGGGAACACAAAAGGTAAGGGTTCAATGTGTACCCTCAACTATCAAAAGAGAGCAAAATATATTATAGCTTCTAAACTTACTTAGAAAAGCAACTTTTCTCCCCAAACTAAGTCCTCTTGTTATTATTAAACTACATTTACCCACCACAGTGGTACACTGGGAACTTATTAGAGATCCTGCACCATCACACCCTGAGGAACTACCTAGTGACCCAGAGTCCTCTCTTCCTACAAACTCCACTAACTGCACACATTAACACACACACACACACACACACACACACACACACACACACACACACAGTAAGGGGCACCCATTATGAGCATATGCAAGGTCAGCTGCCTAGAAAGAAAGTATTATTTGTGCCCGAAGACTGAAATTCCCTAAGGGTTTCTGTTGTAGTCTACTTTTGACTCTCTAATAGAAAGCTCAAAACTGAGTAATAACGAACACATTTTATTTCTTTTAAAAATAATGTATTTATTTTTTATTTCATGTGCATGCATTGGTGTCTTGGCCTGCATTGGTGTCTGTGTGAAGGTATGAGTTACAAGAAGGTGTGAGCCACATACCTGCATACCTGGCTGTCGCCAGGTAACTGTGGGGCTGAGCTTAGACAGAATGCTAACAATGTCTGTGACGGGAATTGATCCCAGGTACTATGGAAGAACAGCCAGTTCTACTTAACTGCTGAGCTGTATCTCTCCAGCCCCCACATTTTATGTCCTACAGTTGCAGAGGAGGAGGAGGCCAGGATAGAGTGGTCAGCATAGCTTAAGGGTTTTTTTACATGCTGTTTTATCTCTTGTTAGGAAGCAGAAGGGTGAGAGACGTCTGTGAGGGAGAGGGAGGGTAAAACTACAGCTAACAACTCACTCCAGAAGTAACAGTCTAGGTCCATCATCTGCATTCAAGTACTTCTTCAAGCTTCCCTCTCCCACCACAATGCCACTCAGGCATTAAGATTCTAACACAAAAACTGTGGGGGAACATTCAAACTACAGCATCTTCTGACTTCTTGTGTTTTTTTTCGTTCACAGACAACCAGCATGCGAGTTTAAAAGAGAGCCCATTTGGAGCAGGAGAGAAGCTTAGTGATTAAGAGTGTCTGCTGCTCCAATAGCAGACCTGAATTTGATGCCTAGGACCCACACTGGGCAGTTCAAACTTGCCTGTAATTCCAGCTTCAGGGAATCCAGTGCCCTTTTTATTTTTTTTGGCATCTGTGAGCATGCACACACACACACAGGCTACATAAACACACACAGGCTACATAAACACACACAGGCTACATAAACACACACAGGTGCACATGAATGAGTAGACAAAGACTGGAGAGGTGGCTTAGTGGTTAAGAACACTGTCTGCTCTTTCAGAGGTCATGAGTTCAATTCCCAGCAACCACAGGGTGGCTCTCATGTGTCTATGCTGGTGTCTGATGCCATGAAGGCATACATGCTGATAGAGCACAAATGAAGTTTTAAAAATAGTTAGATAAATAGATGGTATCAAAAGATTTACAAAACCCAGCATCATCTCCATTTTAAATCTACCTTAGTTTTGAAATCCTACACTGCTTTATTAAAGAATGAATCCATTAGTTTCCAAGAAGAACTTATTCAGATTATTTTCTCTACAAGACATTTTTGTTTCCTTTTTCTAATTTTTTTCAAAGTCAAATGATTAAAAGGTTAGGAAATAATAGGTTAAAAGGCAGCATTCTTAAATTTTTCAGTTTTCTAAGTCATCGGTCTCTCGTTTCATAAGAAAATGTCTTCCTGTCAATGAGCCTTGAGGTGATATTTTGATTCCAGCCTATCCTGTTTAATGCACTCTCTTTAATAAAAGAGGGTTCAGGAATGTGAGCAAAGGAAGACCAGGGTAAAGTTACTGCACAATTCTGCATTTTCTTAGTGTGGATATTACTCCCCAAGATCATTTGGTCCAGAGAGTTGAGCATATAAATATCACATTCTGCATAGATAAAATCAATTTCCTCTATAGAAAAAAAATGTGATCTGTGAGCTTCTTAATATAGTTCATTAAATGATGCTGTGGAAAGGGGACAGTTAGAGAGAATTTCAGCAAAACTGCCATGGTCATCTGCTGCTGACTATATTTTATGTCTTAATTACTACAAATACAATGAGATAACTTTCTCAGAGGAAAAAAATCTGAATGTATCATCATTTAAGAGTAAAATATATTTAGGGAAAATAGTCTTTTGTTGAGGTCTTTATACAGCAGTAAAGGTATTTATATTGACCAAGGAATTTTGGGTGATCCACTAATGTTTTGTTTCTTTGTATTATGTATGGTGTATGCCTCTTGTGAAGGCAGATTGCTCTCCTTTGTCCTTTCTGATATTCAAATACCAGAGAATTGATGTTCAAATGTTTTTATGGTAGAAGACGAAGCAATGAGACTTTTTCTTGAGTCTAAAAATCTTACCTCCACTCCTAATAGATTAACTTGACATTTCTTTTTAAAAGCATAAAGCCCAACATCCATTATACCCCTTCTTATAAAACATGTAGCATCAGTATCAAGTGAAAGGACGATGATTCTCCTCCAAATTGCAATGTTTATCTTCCTCATTATCCAGAGGATTCTCTGGCAAAAATCTTTCATTTGCAACAAGCACAACATCTCATACCCTCTCACACTGGTGCGCTTTTCTTTGGATTAGGTTTTTTTCATCCAACATTGGAATTATGGAGTTAACTAATTTGGAGTACACTTAAATGGTGTACATTAAAATGCTTATTATTTACTAGGGTATACTATTAAGTGTATTGTACATAGGGCTCTAGTATTTGAAAACCAGGCGTTTGTTTTTGTTTTTGTTTGTTTTCCCTGGAAGACTGGCAATAAGGCACAGAGTCCTGCACATGCTGTGCAGTAGTTATGCTATAGAGGTAGATACTATCACAGTCATGATACAGTCTCTTTTTTCTTTTTAAAATGAAGTGTGTGTGTGTGTATATGTGTGTGTGTGTATGTGTGTGTGTATGTGTGTGTGAGTGTGTATGTGTGTGTGTGTATATATGTGTGTGTGTGTGTGTGTGTATGTATGTGTGTGTGTGTATATATGTGTGTGTGTGTATATGTGTGTGTGTGTGTATGTGTGTGTGTGTGTATGTGTGCCAAGTGTATGCAGATGCATTCAAATGCCAGGAGATGGCATTAGATGCTCTGGAGCTGGAGTTCCAGGCATTGGCCCCACATAAGTGCTAAGAACTGAACTCTAATTGTTTACAAGAGCCCTACGTGTTCTTAAATCCTAAGCCACCTCTCCAGCCTCTCCCCATGGACTGTTTTTCTGTGACTACCCCAGAGCAGATACAAAACAGATGATGAACTCATTCAAACTTTCAATATTTATCTTTCACAGTATAGTCTGGCATGCATTTCTCATCTTCAATAACTATAACACCTCATACCTCCATTCCTGTTGGTGCACATCACTTCCTAGGAACCCATTCCCGCTCTGATATCTATTAGAAATGTGTGTGTGTGTGTGTGTGTGTGTGTGTGTGTGTATGTGTGTGTGTGTGTGTGTGTGTGTGTGTATGTATGTGTGTGTACTGAAAAAATTAATGACTTAGCTGGTATCTGACAGTTTAGAGTATTCCACATTTTGTCTTCATCTCATTTTATTAACATATTAAATTGATTTTAGCAATGGTAATAATTAGGTGCTGAATCGTTCTCATTCATTGATTAGCTAGACAAAGTTTTACTCAGTGACAAAAATCTGAAGTCTCAATCAACTTTCTTTCTGTTATTTCCTGAAATTTTTTGATCATCAACCAGTTGACAAAACATTTCCCATAATTTAAAAGATGTGCAGCATGTTATCCCTTTGTAACTCCTGGGATACAGAGCAGATCAAAAGTGTGTTATGATCTCTATAAAATCTATGGCTGCCATTGTTACCAGTTTATGAAAGAAACTTTGGTTCTTCTAAAGTAAAGCCAGTGGTTTTATTTTTTCCTAATAACTATTGATAAAAAAGAAGAAAACAAATCAACGGCTTTCTGTTGTCACATAAAAAAATGAACAGAGATATGAACATAGAGCAAGACTAAAGAAAATAAAGGATGAGAAAAAAAGGCTAAAGTGAGCCAGCTTTATCCCGGGAAGCTAGCATGGATATATACGCCTCTCCACCTACTCTCTTGTCAAAGCCTTACAAAAATATCAATGGTAATGAAAAACTGGAAACCAAGCATGTGACAACCATTTTGGACTAGAAATATGCCTAAGCCAGAACCAGCTTCAACCCAAGCCCTTTCTGAAGCCTATAGAGGTAGCCATGAGCAGAGCCAACTGGAGGCAGAGAGACTTCCAAAACCCACATATCTTATGTTCTGAATTAACTTTCCTTTTTCTTTGGTTAGTTCACCACCCTCTTCCTATCGCAGTTCCTTTCTGGGCATGTTAGAATAGAAGGATACGATTTAAATTAAAACGACTTGATTTCTGATTCCTTTATATATTAAAAACAACCAAAAGCCTGGGGTTCCTATTGTCTTTATTGCACGTATGCACTTCCATTTGTGTTGGGTGGTTTTTTTTTTTTTTTTTGTGGGGAACGTGTGAATGTCATTGCCCATATGTGGATGTCAGAGGACAACATGTAAAAGTTGGTTCTCTCCTTCCATCATGTAGGGCTTAAGGATCATACTCTGGGAGGCAGGACTAGGAGTAAGCCTCTTTACCCCCTGAATCATCTCTCTGGTGCAGAACATCATATCTTCATTTACAAAGTTCTGTTAGACACGAAGACTTTCAAAGATTCCTTTTATGATTAAATGAGAGAGATTTGATGGTATTTGTTGGGAACTTACTATGTTGTTTGAAGCCTATACTTCAATGTAGCACCGTGAAAATTGATGATCCAAAGTGGTTCAGAGCATGATCTAAATGCCAACCTGTTCTTGAAAGGCTCAGGTGTTTCACATTTGATTCCTAGCCTATGATACTGGTTGGAGGCAGTGGTATTTTTAGGAGGCAAGAAGATCTGAGGTCAGTGCCGGCATGCCATTGTGGAAGATAATGGAAAACCAAAACTTCCTCTTTTTTCTTTGCTTTTTGGTTGTCATAAAGTCAGTAGCTTCCTCTGTCCTGTACTTCTGACATGGTGGGATGCTTCACCACAGTCCCTAAAGCAGAAAATTCAAAGGATCATTGACAAAAACCTCTAACAATGTAGAGTAAGCATTCTTCCTTTGATTATCTAGGGCGTTATGTTAGAGTAACTGGGTGCTAAATAGAGCTTATGTATTCAGATATACCTAATCATAGAAAAGACATAGTAAAACTGTGTCCAGTTTACCCACACAGGGCATGTGTCATGAATAAAGTTGCTCTAGGTGAGTTACTAAGTACTGGGTGAGTAAATGGGAGACTTATATCATATATGTGCACTGGAGAAGAGTTTATGGACACTAATGGTGTGGCATCCTGATAAGTTACCCATGTTCCAATAGATGGCCACACCCAATAGTGCATGGATAACACAATTTGAACTTAACTTCTTTTTTATTTAAATGAAGAAGGCAAAATGTTGGGTAGTTTGACTATGAGGATAAATCTGGAAGAAGTTGGAGGAGTAAGTTGAGCATAATCAAAATACACTGTAAAAAATTCTTAAAGAACTAATAAAAATAATTTATATTTTTAAAGTATTGTTTCATTAACAATATATATCTCTATTATCTTTACAATCTTTTAAGTTTTCTTGACTTTTCACTGTTCTCAAGTACTGTTGCAACTAATGACATGAACATTGCTGTTAGCATTTTGATGGTCCAAATAATTTGTAGTAGAACAATGAAATTTCTTATCAAAATCCAGCTTCATAGCTGATTAATTTTACTCTCTTAAACTTCAAAAAGAGTTTCTCTTTTCTTCTAGTATTTTTGGGAAATATTTTGGTCACTTCTTTTTCATGCCATTCATTCTGAAGTACAGAAAACCTAGTTCCACAATGAAAATACTTCAACTACACCCACGGCCACAGTCGGTGCAAAATTACCACCCTCACTATATTAACATCTTTAAACACTTGAAAGCGGCAGTAACATACACTCTTCTCCGCACGTGATACCACTATTAAATGACAAGACCCAGAAGACTCAATTAAATCAATAACAACCTTTCTACTTGTGTAACCTCCAAGTGATGGTTTTGTAGGGAAGCCTTGGAGCACCGGTGAGTTAGAGCTGAACATCTTAGAACAACACAGAGTCTACTTTCTAGACGTACTTTTCTCAGAAAACTTCTTGTTTAAGTGATTCCATGTTCTCTGCTTATATAAGGAAATACATTTTTACAACTTTGTGCTTGAAGTGTTAACAGACAACACTTTTCAGAAACAAGTTTTGTTTCGTTTTTCCTCATCAGACTGATGTTGCTGTGAAAAAGATGACATTTTAGGAAATGTTGGAAAGGAAATGTGTGGTTCACTGCAAACTATAAGTCAAGGAATTTCTGAGGTTTCAGGAGACTCATTTATGAGCACCTGGCATTTGCTTTTTCTATGACCTGTGTATTTCCTTAACTGAATTTCTAAGTGTCTTCTTTTGTTGATTATTTCAAGTCCACACAATTATTCTATAAGTGATAATAGTATGAATCTACAACTTCTACTGTACAGATATGGAGAAGATAGCAAGTATGGAAATGACTCAATTCTTTGATTTTCCAAATACACGCATATCTGATTTATGATTATTGCAATATTTTATAGATTTTAGTTTTTTCCTTTAGTGTATATACAATTTTTTTTCAAAATGATCTCATGTTTTAGAGTTAGTCTGTTCTAGTTGGAAATTACTATATTTTGTTACATAGCATTACACTTGAAAAGAAGAAAGTCAACTGATTGAAACATGTGAGTTCCAGCGGAACTAAAAGTGGCTCTGTGGCTTGAGGTCTGGTAGCTCTCTGAGAGGCACCTGATTACCCAGGAGCTGCTTCAATGTCATGTGATTTCTGTCCATTTTGAGTCCCATTCACTCAAGAGTAGTTATGGGGGAAATCTCTACAGTTAGATTTAGTTGATGTCACAACATAATACAGAATGTATGTTCTATCAAAGTACCATGCTAGGCTTGTGGTTCAATCTTAATAACTTCTATTAACTTTAAGTTTTAAGAATGAGAGCCACAAGACAGATTTTTATATTAGAGATGTATAGGAACATTTCAAGTTGATTAACACGGGCAGGGCAGCCATTCAAAAAAGTTTTACATATCATATATTGTATCTGTTTATTGAGAAAGAACTCTGGCCTTTGCTGCTGTAACATCATAAACTGTCATCTTTCTGCACTTAGGTTGCTTCATGTGTGATTACATATAATTAATCTGGCTTGCTGCTCACAGAGAGGTTTCAGTGATTACTGTTAGTGATCAGTATAAGACAAGGACAGCCTATGACACTGATGTGTCTAGATAAAGAAAAGATCCCTTATAGAAGGGTCCTGTGTAAAGATTGGCAAAATATGAAGGTGGCCCAAGCCACACACACACACACCATCTTATCCCAAACACTCTGCATCCATTCATTGCAATGCAGAAAAGTTTTTTAGATAGGAATAGGGGAAGTTAAACGGCTTCCTGAAATTGGGCTGGGGATACACTCTTGTTTTATGGTATGTACAAAATATTTAATGTTTGCATGCAAATCATAGTTAGAACATAATGAAACACCACAGCTCCATCTTCTCACCTAGAAAGCTGACATTACAATCTTAATTCTTATCCACAGAGTGACTAAGCAGATTAAGCATAGTGATGCACTCAAAGTGCTTAGAATAGTGTTGCCATAAAATAAATATATATCTCCTCTGGTTGCTAGTAACCTCTAACAAGACAGTGATAACATATATTTAAATACTCTCAGTTGGATGGTATTCCACAAAGACAAAACCATCAAAATCCACACTGCCTACAGACAGGGTCAATGGAAATTGGGTTACTCCAGACAGAAATATTCTAGTTCAGACAAGGTGGTGTTTCATCTAGAGGGTTCCTGATATGATATAACTGTTACTGCTATAGAATGGGAAAACCTGAGCACAAGAACAGGCCTGCACAAGAATATCTTATAAGAAAAGCATTGGTGCTGTCCTAAGCCAAGATATTAGAAGAATGTGACCGGCACCATGAACAAGAGCCTTTCCTGAAGGAGCCCAGCTCCCCAAAGACCTCATTGTAGCATTTAGACTTTCACTGTTGTAGGAATTTTTTTCTACTGCCTCCTCTCATCCTTGCTTTTGGGGATATTTTACAGCCTCTAAACTCTGCTCAAACTGTAACCCTAGCCTTAACGACACAGAGACAATTACTAATACTAAAACTCACTGTCCAACAAGGAACAAAAAGTGATCCTCACCACTGGTCAGCTTGCACATTTTAAAATTTCATTTTTCAATGCTTGGAATGTAAAATTAGAAGCTACAGAAGGACTAATAAGTGAGAGAAGTGTGAAAATTATTTGACAAGGTTTATTACTCTTAGTAACGATTCTCAAAGTGAGTTTTCACTAAGCACCAGACAGCATATTTAAAAGTTCTTAGCAAGTGCTACACACAGAAATTGAGACCATCAAAGAAGGTAGAAGATACATTGAGGAATTACAGAATCCAATTTAGAATCAAGAGCATAAATACTTGCTTAAGTGAGTAACTTTTTCAATAAAATAGCTGCTCACCACACCCTGTAACAGTAGCTCCAAGAGATTTGAGGACTCTTCTGCTGTCTATGGGCACTGTACTCATGTGGTACAAACTCACATAGACATGCACTTACATTTTTAAATAATAAATCTTTCAAAATCTCATGTGTAAAAAATATAAAACTCCCTATATTCTGTTAGAATTATCCTCTATAAGAGAAATTATCATAACAAGATTTTTACTCTGCTTGGAGCTTACTGTAGCAAGTTGAAATGCTTATAGATTTTATGTAGCCAATATTTTATGAGTTCAGATAACTAAAATCACAAACATCTTATGGGTTGAAGAGCTATCTTTCTTACTAATGGTACTTGCCATGAAGCCTGATCAGCTGAATTTAACTCCCCAGTACCTACATGGTGAAAGGAGAAGACCAATCCCCGAGAGTTTTCTTCTAACTTCAATATGTCTTTCATGACTCATACATGAGCAAGCACACACACACACAAATATAAATAAATAAATAAATAAATAAATAAATAATATTCAAAGTGTTAAAGATAAACATACATAGACTATGCTCAGAAACTTTCAAACTAAGAGAGATATTCTGAGAAATAAATTGGTATATAAGGTATGACTTTTGCCTCAACTTATTTATAATTTATACAAGATGATGAGAGCAAGCACACTTAGGTTAAGAATATCAGGTTCATCTGAAAATATCTAAAGTCTGAAAAAGTGAAAGAATGAAAAAATACTATCTCTAGTGATACTGTAACTTAGGCCAAGATTTTATTAGGAAAATCTTCCCTTACTGGATTGTAATGTATCATAAGACAATTATGGTCTTATATATGAAAATGTACTGTCATTTCTATTTAGAAAGCTTCTAATGTGGTATTGTTATCAATATGAAAGCAGTAGACTAAAATCTTGTGAATATGAAAAATTTCATGGAAAGTTGTGAGATGCAGAGTAATCTTATACCAATATATGATAGTGTTTAGATGGGACTTTGATACATTAGTGACTTGCTTGGACTTTCCTAATATATTTTCATTAAAGGGAGATACAAATATTTGAGAATATAGTAAGATGCCTATTCCAGATAACATGTACATGCATTTTTTCTGAATTTAGAAAAGCAGTCATGAAGTAAACTCTTTGATACCATCTTCTTTACTTCTGTCAACAGAAAGGCACATGGATTGTGTGGCCAAGCAAAGTTGTAGGGTCTGGGGCTGGAGTTGCAGCTCAGTGGTAACATTTGTGAAGTCCTGGATTCAATCACCAGCACTAGAAAATTTAAAACAAGGCAACATTGTAGAGTATTAAAAATCAGATAAACAGTGTTTACAAATATGGCTCAGCAAGTAACAGCACTAGCCATACAAGCATTGAGACCATAGTTTAGATCCCAGTCCCCATGCAACAAATATTAGGTGTGGTCCTATGTGTACTCAGAGGCTCAGCACTGAGTAGGGTATCGCTAGAGGATCAATAGTGCTTGCTGGACACTAGTCTAAGTAAAAAAAGGAAAAAAAATCAAACAAACAAACACACAAAACATGAACTGAGTTCAGAGAGAAGACCCTGACTCAATGGAACTAAAAGGAAGATGCTAGAAACCCCCCCTCTGGCCTTCTCATGCACTCACAAGCTAATAAACATGCATACACCATACACTTAGATTCTATCTCTCTCTCTCTTTCTCTCATAGGCTTAAAATTTTCAAAACCTACTTGAACTAGGGTTCTTAAATGCTTCAACCTCTCTTCTAGCCAACCAACCAGATGTAGAGAAAAAAAAGGTTGATAGGAAATGGGGGATTTGAACCTATTTAGAAGTAGTTCTTTGGGGGTAATTCCAATATTCACTGTCAAAATATCAGCAGTCCAATCCAAAATCAGTTGCAGCAGTTTGATCCAAAAGAAACTACAAGGATCCACCAAATTGGCACAAGTCCATGGAAGCAGCAAGAAGCAGCTGGAATACCACAAGAAGTTCTCTGGCACAATTCTCTCTATGAGGTCATGGCAAGCAAACAAAGATGAGAAAAGTGTTTCAAGGTGATCCAATGCAAGAGCATCACCAGCAAAGACCAGTGAAGCCTTACAAGGTGAACAAACGCAAGGGAGTCTTCTCACTGGCTGTGGGGTTATTTTCTATATGCCCTCTCAAGTGTCCACATCACATGCTCTTTCACAAGGCAGTTTCCAGAAAAACACCAGGTATCTGTTTCAGAAAAACATCCTCTCATGTGTCTGCTTCAGCAAAATATCCTCTCACAAGACAGCTTAAAAAAAAAAAAAGACAGCTTCTAGTAAAATGTAAAATATCACATGGTACAACAGTTTCCAAAGGAATCAGAAACCTCTCTCTCTCTCTCTCTCTCTCTCTCTCTCTCTCTCTCTCTCTCTCTCTCTCTCTCT
>JADRCD010207232.1:0-10180 GCA_019843815.1 Montemys delectorum
AACTGTTAACAATGAGGGCAAACTAAGACAGAGAAAGGCAAGTTTTAAAAATATTACTAGCCATCCTGTCCAAATCAACGAAGAAAATAAACAGAAAAGAAATAATGAAAGGAAGAAGCTTCAGAAAGTTGCACATCAGAAAGTTAAAAGGGTCACAGTGAGAAAAATTAGGATGAGTGCAGTAGGATCCCTTCTCAGTCTCCTGGTTCATACCTGACAACGGCCCACAAGCTGTAATCCTAACTGTCAAGGTCCAAAAATACAGACCATGGTTAGAATAGGAAAGCCAAGACGATAAGCGTCCTGTATTTGAATGTGTAATACCCCAGTAGGCAACCAATAAAACAAATACAGAAGAGATTTACTCAAAACAAAAGACACTTACTATTATAAGACAAGAAGAAAGCCAGTGAGGTATGTGTGTGTGTGTGTGTGTGTGTGTGTACCTATAACCCCAGTACTTGAAAGGCTGAGGCCAGAGGATCATAAATATGACAAGCTTCAACCAAAAGGCAAAAATCAGATGGTAAAATTATATTTCAGCATGCCGATTATCACGTTAAGCGTAAGTGTCTAAGTGTATGGTTGGAGCTGCTGAAAGGCTCTGGTTAAGAGCGCTCACTGCTCTTGCAGAAGACATGGATTTGGTTCCCAGCACCCACAGGATAGCTAACAGCCATAGAGATTGGCAAAATGGATTTAAAATACAACCCTGTCTTGGTGCTGTCTACAGGTAACTAATGACAGGCAGTTTGAAAGGGAGTGGTGGACAAAGATCTGGGATGCAGATATGAGCCAAAGCAAACTCGTTCCTGTGTTAGTTTCAGATAAGGAAGGTTTCAGAGTAAAGGAAACAGAACAATTGCTAACCTTACCTAATTCATTTATATGAAGTTAGTATTAGATTGGTACCCAAGCTGACAATATAAAGGAAAGTAAACCACAGATGAGTATTCTTAATGCTTGTGGATTTTCTTTTAAAAAGATGCTTAAGGAAAAAGGAGTTAATAAGATTCAGCTATACCTAAGAGTTGGGAGCCATGACAAAGGAGGGTTTATTCCACAGATGTCACGATGGTGTGGTATTTCCAAATCTGTCAAGCCACTTCATGGTGAAAAGAAAATGAAGAAGCAGCCACACAGTCATTCACAATTAAAACACTTAGAAAATTAGGAAAGGGGGACTAACAGTTTGACAGAATTTATAAAAATCATAATTGGTGACATTACACTTCAACTACCAAATGCAAAAACAAAAAGGATACATGCTCTCCGATTCAACACAGTGAGACAATACAGCCTGTGTACTAAAGTAGAAGAGAGAAAGGGAGCACAAAGAGTAAAGTGGGCGGTGAGAAGGCTCTGCGGGTAAAGACGCTCGCTGCTAAGCCTGGAGACCTGAATTTGAGACCCAGACTCACATGGTGGAAGGAGAGAACTGACCCCTTTAGGTTGTCCTCTGACTTCTTGCCAATAGCAGCCCCCCCTTACTCTTGCTCCTTCAATCTTGCTGTATCTCTCAATGTAATAAATAATTTTAAAAAAAACAGTAAGTTAAACTATCCCCATTTATACATGGTTGACAGAATAATCCTCATAGAGAATTACAAGAGAGACTTTTTTTAAATCTCCATAATCGATTAAGTCCAACAGGACCACGGGATACAAGGTAATATACAAAAAGCCCACCGTGTTCCTGTACACCTGAGATGAAAACATAGGCAATGAAGGTAAAGATACAATACCACCTGGAGCTGGAGCTCAGAAGGACCCAGCCTGCCTCACCTGTGTGTGGCCCCAGTACAGCAAAACTTAAAAAAAAAAAAAAAAAAGTTACAGAAAGAGAGTTCAAGTGGTTAAGAGCACTGGCTGCTCTTCCTGGGGACTTGGTGTCTGTTCCCAGTACCCACCCAGAGGCTCAGGTCCTAATGTTCTCTACTGGCCTGCACAGGTTCCAGATAAGCAAGCAGTACACATACATACATACATGCAGACATAACACTCATACACATAAACTAAAAGCAACAACTAAGAATACCACTTGTGGGTCTGTAGCTATATTTGTATGAAATAGCAATTTTAAGTGGACGGTTGGCACTTTGTACTGTATAACAATCTCCAGTTCCAAAACATTTATGTCACCCCCAAGAGAAACCATGTACAAAAGTCTTGCCCACTCCCCCACTCTTGTGAAACTCCAGTCTATCCCCATGTATGAGGATGGAGCTGTTGGGTCTACTTCACGGAAGTGGGATCATACAGGTGCATGTTTGTATCGTCCCTCCAGTGCAGTATCCTGGAGATTCAACCTCTCTGTATAGGCACCTGAACTCCACATCTGTTTTGTGGATAGCATGAGTTGTGTGCGTACGCCACACTTGTTCAGCCTTCATCCTATCATGGGGACTTGGACTGTTCTCATTTCCAACTACTACGGATACTTCTTCCAAGAACACTTATATACATATTTTTGAGCCCTACTTTTCAATTATTTTGGATTTCTACCTAGGAGCAGGATAATGGATCATATGGTAATTCTATATATTTAACTTAAGTGACCACCACAATTTCCCACTTGGGCTGGAACATTGTGATTCATGTATCCTTTTTGTTTAGGAGTGTCTTAGTCAGGGTTTCTATTCCTGCACAAACATCATGACCATGAAGCAAGTTGGGGAGGAAAGGGTTTATTCAGCTTACTTCCACATGGCTGTTGATCACCAGAGGAAGTCAGGACTGGAACTCAAGAAGGTCAGGAAGCAGGAGCTGATGCAGTGGCCATGGAGAGATGTTCCTTGCTGGCTTGCTTGCTTCTCCTGGCTTGCTCAGCCTGCTCTCTTATAGAACCCAAGACTTCCAGCCCAGAGATGGCACCACCCACAAGGGGCCTACCCCCTTGATCACTAATTGAGAAAATGCTCCCACAGCTGGATCTCATGGAGGCACTTCCCCAACTGAAGCTCCCTTCTCTGTGATAACTGCAGCCTGTGTCAAGTTGATACACAAAATTAGCCAGTACAAGGAGTAAAGCATTTGGTAGTTGAATTGTAATTCAGTCATGTACACAATTACACAATTGGTTTTAAAAAAAAAAAAGGAAAGAAAATACTAGCTACACACAGTGGCGTGTCTATATTCACTGCACTTAGGAGGTGGAAGAGGGATGCTTGTGTATTCAAGGCCTCCACGGAACACACAATGAGGTTCTGTCTCAAAATAATAGCAAAAAAGAAATGGAAACCATGGAAATGCTTAAGTGTAAATCTTAGAAAGCTATAAGCAGAGTGTAGTGAAAACTACAAAATACTGTACTGGAGAAAGAAATCAAGGTGCACATAAGAGGATGGAAGATGAATGGTAACAGTCAAGTGTTGAAAGATCCAAAGATAATATTCATGGGGAAGACCTATGGTAAAATTGTCTGCTCTTCCCTAACCCAGAACAGACTTAACAAATCTGCTGCCAAAATTGTAACATGATTCATTTTTCTAAAACTGTCAAAGTGAAATAGGTAAGGAGATTTTTAAAAATGGCAATAAAATAGGCACTTGATGTAGCTGCTGGTGAAGGAATGAATACATAGAGCAATGAAGCAGGATGAGTACATAGAGTGATGGAACAGGATGAATACATAGAGTGACAGAGCAGGATGGAGCAGGATGAGTACATAGAGCGATGGAGCAGGATGAGTACATAGAGCGATGGAGTAGGATGAGTTGAGTACATAGAACAATGGAGGAGGATGAGCACATAGAGCGATGGAGCAGGATGAGTACATAGAGTGACAGAGCAGGATGGAGCAGGATGAGTACACAGAGGGATGGAGCAGGATGAGTACATAGAGTAATGGAGCAGGATGGAGCAGGATCAGTACATAGAGTTTTGGAGCAGAATGAGTACATAGAATGATGGAGCAGGATGAGTACATAGAGTTTTGGATCAGGATGAGTACATAGAGTAATGGAGCAGCATGAGTACATAGAGCGATGGAGCAGGATGAGTACATAGAGTAATGGAGCAGGATGAGTACATAGAATGATGGAGCAGGATGAATACTTAGAGCAATGGAGGAGATCAGAGAACCCAGGGAAGGACCCACAAGAATACACCAAACTGACTTCTGGCCAAGGTAATGTAATGGGAGAACCTTTGTAGCAAACGATCCTGAATCATAAATGGAACACTTTATGAGGAGAGAGAGGAGTTTAGATTCTAAGAGTAAATGTGGGCTATAAACTGACCAGCCATGGTGGCATAGACTGTAACGCCAGAACTTGGGGAGGATCACAAGTGTGAGGCCAGTCTGGGCTATATAACAAGACCTTGTTTAGGAAAACAAACAAACAAACCTGTAAAACTATTAGGAAAAAGATGTAACTGCCAATTTTTAAAGTTTTTATTGTTTCTTTGTGAATTTCACATCCATGCACCCCAATCCCACTCATCTTCTCTCCTAATACCTCCTGTCCACCCTTGCAACCTTCCCCCAAGAGAGGAACAAAAACCCTCATTCTGGAAGATGTAGTGTGTCACAGTGTGTCATACAGTAAACCCTTTTGTCTACATTTCTTTGCTTTCAAATGGACTCATGAGTCCTTGATCTGCTTTGAGGGCTCTGGCTTCCGCTACACCATCAATACTGGAACCTCACTGAGATTCCTCTTGGATATCTTGTTTTTGCCCTGTGTCATAGAGATCCTGTAGTTTTGGATCTATGGGACCAGCCTCTTCATGGATCCCACAGTTCTTCGATGGGATAGATGTTGATGGGATAGATGTTGGGGTGGGCCAATTCAAAGCCCTGAAACTGAGCCTAAGAGGTATATGAGCTGCTCAGCCCTCCAGTTCTCCTGCACCCACACCACTGAAGTGAGCTCTTCTGCCTTGCCTTGGATGGGCCACCCAATGCTGTCACCAGCAAGGGGCAGAGCCAGCTCTCCTGCTCTTCTTGGCTGGCTCATCCATACTCACACCATCAGGGCCAGCTCTATTGTGCTGCCCAGGCAGGGTACAGGGCCCACTTTCCCAAGTGCTGTAGCAGAGGAGGGATGGGGCCAATTCTCCCACTGTCATAACCCAGGGGCCAGCATTCCTGCTTGTCATAGGTGGAAAGGGGCAAGGGTGGGGGAGGCATCTCTCCCTGGTCCTTGTCACCATGTGGCAGACAAATTACCAGCCAGCTCTCTCACATTCATACCCTATGGGCCTACTCACCCACCCAAGATTCCCTAATCCAGGGCCAGTTCTACTGTCTTTCTTGGGGGATGTGTGGGATGGGAGTAGAGATAGGGGACAATAAGGAAGCTCTTGTAGCTGGCTAGGGGAGGGGTCAACTTTCCTAATCTCACAGCTCTCCCTCCACCCCTCAAGGCCAGCTCTCCCATTATGCTCAGGTGAGGGGTGGGGCCAGATCCACCTGGCCTTTGGTGGTGACACACCCCTGCTGCTGCAGAACCATGGACCCAGACCTGGCCTCCAGCGGCAGTGGCGGCACAGATGAAGACCAACCACACCGTGGTCCCAGGTCCCAGGTCCCGGCTACTCACATCAGGCTGTCCCTCACTCTCCTTGAGTCTCCAGTTCTACCTCTCTTCATTGTGCACACATCCTTCTGCTTCTCTTTCTCTTCCATTTCTCTAGCACTTACTTGCTCTTCTTGGTGGTGCCCAGGGTCTCTGAGTGTCTGGGGTCATCTCAGGAGTGCTATGTTCTCCCTGTGCATTGTGGTACTAGGCATGGGTCATCTCAGGCATGGTCTGCCCTTTTACCCCCAGGCCTGCTCAGTGCGAGACTGGTGGCCATCTTGGGCTTGCTCCTTGCCCAGGTCTGCCTGCACGGCTCCATATGAGGTTGTCTATCTGGTGCTCACTTCCACCTGGGTCCCACAGTTCCAGGGTCCCAGGCAGAGGTTGCCCAGTCCTTGGCTCACTCCTCACCCTGGGAGCCCATCTGGGCCTTTGCAACACCAGATTGGTGGTCATCTCAGGCTCACATGTTAGGTTAGTAATCATTCAGTTCCTAGATCAGAGAACCCTGAGCATAGACGTAGCCTCTCTCCTCTCTGCCACCTACTGACACACAGGTGACACAGCAGCCACACCAGCAGTGCCTCTAGGGGCGGCTGTCAATTTTTAAAAATCTAGGAATTGGCAGAGTTCAGACTTGACTCCAAATGTATGACCCCTGGAAAGGAAACGAGTAAGCTGGACTTCATAAAATGAAAGGGCAGGCAGGGCCTCGGGCATATAGCTCCGTTGCTAACAGCCCTTGCCTGGCATGCCCTGGGTTTGGTCCATGGTGTTTGCCCATGCTGGCATATGTTTTTAATCCTAGCTCTTGGAAGGAGATGCTCAAGGTCATCTTTGTCAATATAGTGAGTTTTAGGACAGCTGAAACCCTGTGAGAGAGAGAGAGAGAGAGAGAGAGAGAGAGAGAGAGAGAGAGAGAGAGAGAAGAGCAGTGAAAGAAGAGGAAGAAAAGGCAAAGAATTGGAGAAAATATTTGCAAGCCACACAGACACTCTCAACACACAACATTTAGGAAATGAACAAGAGACATGGAGACATGTTTTCCTCAAGAGAAGATACAGGTGGCGTGTAGGCACATGCAAAAAGTCCACGTCATCAGCAAGCTAAAACCACAGCCCTGTCTCACCAGGACAATACAACTATCCAAATGGCCAAGATGAAATGGGACAGCATCAGAGGCTGGCGATACGCTATGAAGCAATCACTTAGCTGGTCAATAGTGGAAATGCTAAATGTTTTAGTGATTTCAGAAGATAGCTGAACAGGCTTTTGAGAAACTGATGCCAAAGGCTGAAAATAGCCCAGTTGTCTTCAAAAAGGTAAGCAGTGTTTTTACAAAGCTATAGGAACTCATGCCTTAGAATACTGTCCAAAGACAATAATTAAAGGGAAGTCACTATTGATACTAGCAGTTGTCTAAGTGAATCCTCTTAGGACTATACTAAATGAAAACAAAATAGCAAATTACTAGAGCCGCTGAGATTGCTCAGTGGGTAAAGGTGCCTGCTACCAAGTTGGAGTTCAATCATGCCCCAAAGCCACATGATAGAAAGAGAAAACCAAATCCTGCCATTGTTCTGTGACCCCCACATGTGCATCATGACATGTATGTACTCATACACTTAAACACACATACACACACACACACACACACACACACACACACACACGTAATACAGAATTTTAAAAATGTTATTCCAAAGTCTAACCTGATTCTATCTCTTTAAAAGTCAAATTTCTAGAAATGGGAACAAGTTTGTGGTTGCCAGAGGCTGAACGCAGTGTGGGACGGTGTGAAAGGATGCTTGTGGTGGACCTGTTCTGTATCGTGACTTTCTATTAATAGTCTGTTTTATTGCTTACCATAGTTTTTTGTGCTGTAGCTCTCCAAGACTGGGGCAAATTGGGTTATGAGTATGTGAATCTGTGCGTTATTTCTTCCAGTTCTTTATTAATTTACAATTATCCCCCCCTCAGTCCAAAATAACAAGTAAGAAACAGCTGTCTCAAAAAAAAAATGTATACAATAGTCTAAGCAAAAAGCAGAAGGCTAGGAATAAACAGTCCACAGTGCGATTGGCTCTGGCTCCATCTCCAGCCGCTGCAAACACATCAGACTCTTAGAATAAAAGCTTTCCTTCCCATCACTTAGCCGCAGCACTGCAGGAGGAGGGAGGCCTTCACCCATGCAAGAACACCCTTACATACTTGCAAAGTTTCCGTTTTGCTTTTCTCAGAGGGTCAACTTCATGTGAGTTTTCATAGCCATACTATATGTGGCCACAAATCTGAAGGCACTTTTGTTTAACTGTCAAAAACGTTTAAAAATATTTTCTCCGAAGGTTTATTAACATGCTAATTCTTTCACGTAATTCCTTACAGTAAATGAAAAGGCTCTAGAATATTCGTGGTCAAGAGAAGACTTAACAACAGACCGGAGAAAGCCTCGCTCTCTGAAAGTAGATCAAACTGAATCTTAGTTTTATTTTAGTTTGCTTAGTTTAGCCAAGCCTTTCTGCCCGGGTCTTGGCATTGGTTGTGGTTACAGGCGCTGGGTGGCACTCTCAGGGGGCGGGCCTTGGCTCTCGGCGGCCGTGGCAGAGCTGGCACGACGAGTTCCCAGGGTGTCACCCCTGGGCGAACTCCGAGGCCTGCCCACTCTCCCTGCGCAGTGGCCGCACGTCCGGTGCAGTGTGTGGCGGCTCCCGCCAGGGAAATGGGACAAGGGGCAGCGCTACAGCTGGTCCCCGCCTCCTCTGCCCGCTCCGCCCCGTTCCCTCCCCGGAGCCCACCCGAGCCCGGGCGCGGCCTGCCTTAGTCCCAGCCAGCTCCTGATCCTGACGGGCGAGCGGCAGTGCCCTCCCAACGGCCAGCTGCTGTGGATCGGGACTAGGTGCCCGATCCGGGACCCTAGTCCCGAGATCCCGGTGCGGAGAGCCACCTGAGCCAAAGTCCTGCCAACTTGGTAAGTCATGGGGGTTGGCGCCTGCAGGCTCTGTAACCAGCTGAGGAGTAAAGCTGCTGTGGAAGAGCTCTGGCTGAAACCCGAGGGGAGAGAGCCCGTCCCCCACCCCTCACCCAGAGTTTCAGATGCAACCCTAGTTCGGAGACCAGCGGAATCCCAGTGGGATCTAAGGTCCGCGTTTTCAGCCCGCCTGCTTGCAATTTAGAGTCAAGTGTGGATTTAGCAAATCCAGACGCCCAGACTATTCGACAGATTAATTTCGTCGGAATCGCTAAACTATTGCTTCAGAGCTCCCTGGGTGATTCCAATGTGCACGTAGGGTTAGGAGCCTGAGACCAATGGGCAACTTCCAAAAGAAAAAGTGCCTGCTGGCCTGAACCTTCCTGAGTGCATGCTGCAGACAAGCTGGCTGCTTCCAGGAACCTCCTATGGTCCTGAGGTCAAGGGTGGACTTCCCTTGAGTTTCATGGGATACAAAAGAAGGAAGCAAGACAATGCTTGCTTAGCAGAGTTGCCCGAATATCAAACTGAAAAAGTCCTCCACTGTGCAGCGTTTTCATAGATTGTAAAAGGCACAAAAGTGGATAGACTGCGACGCACCTTTGGTTCTGTATTGCCTAAGTTACTGGTGTTGGAAATTGCCTCAGGAGGCCAGAGAACCCTTGACAATTGCCCTCCATCCTTCAAGGGTGAAACCAAAGGTATAGAATGGAGTCTGATTGCCTACTTAAAAGCAGCCTTCTTGCTTTGGATGTTAAGAATACCTGGGGTGTATGGGTAACTTCCAGGATATCTGTTGGAGAGCAGAGGTTCCTCTGTTGTACCTGGGAGCAGAGACCAGTGTGGTAGTTGTGATCCAAGAGCCACTGGAAAACAGACAGGTATCCTCATGTATGCTGCCCAGGGGCGAGGCAGACTTAAACCCAGGTAGAAGAGGGGGGATCCTTGCAAAGGCCACAAGAGTTTTGTTTTTATAGAACATGCACCCAGTAAACCTGGTTCCAATTTTTTATTCTGTCACTTGAGCGATGTGATTGGCTGCAAGTTAAAAAATGACCCCTGTGAGCCTCTTTTATCTTACTGGTAGAGTCTAGACAAAGTGAAGCTTAATACAGAGTAAGGCAATGTCCACCTCACACATTATGGTCCATGGCTGGGGCTCTGTTACTAGAAGACAATTATATATTTGGTATAACCACTATGATGGAATGTGTTTGTCCAGAAACTGTCCTCCTGAAAGCCCCACTCTCCTGTCCTTCTATACCAAATATATTTTTAAGAAAGCTGGGCTGTCAGCACACATTTGATGTGGTACACATGGCTCTCTGGCTGGCAATAGCCTGAGATATTGCACTCAGCATTCCTGTTCTGCTCTTGACACCTGCCCAGAGGACTCTTTCATCAAAGACAGTCAGGAATCTGTAGAAGAGAATTCCAAGTCCTGCCCGTACTGATGTCTGCCTCCCAGCTGAAACTGCTACCCAGCTGCCCATTCTGTTGGGACTGTCACTACCAGAGCGACAGTGGCAGAATTGTTTAGATAAGACATTCAAAATATAAACTGTAAAGCCACAGAGGCAGGAGGTCAAGTGTCTATAAGTGTATATGTGGTCAGTGATATTTACTTCAACAAAAATACCGAGGCTGTGTCTCTTATCCAAAGGAAGGGTCCACTGATGAAATGGAA
>JADRCD010207233.1:0-16372 GCA_019843815.1 Montemys delectorum
GTTCATAGTGCTTATGTTTTAGTATCTCCCCCTTAACAGTATCTTTCTAGATTCCTGACCTCTACAGCAACTCTTTATTGAATACAAAATTAAGAGATTCTTATCTCATATCTACATGTGGTAGTTCTAATATGCTTGGCCCATGGGAGATGGCACTATTAGGAGGTATGGCCTTGTTGGAGAAAATGCATCATTGAAGTCCTACCCAGTATGGAATAGTGAGTTTCTTCTGCCTGCAGTCAGAACTCTCAGCTCCTCTCCAGCACTGTACCTGTCTGGATGCTGCCATGCTTGCTGCCATGATGATAATGAACTGAACTTCAGACCCTGTAAGCCAGCCCCAATTAGCTGTTGTCTTTTATAAAAGTTGTCTTGGTCATGGTGTCTTTTCACAGCAATAAAACCTTAACTAAGACTGTACAAATGAGGCAGATAATGAATTATTTTTTTCCATTTGTTTTTCTGTGTATGTCTGAGTTATCTTACCCAGTATAATTATTTTTAGTTTTATCCCTAAATCTGTAAATTTCATAATTTGTTTCTTTTTTTTATACCGGAAGAAAATGCCAATGCATATGTATCTATATCACATTTACATTATCAATTCCTCACTATATGGATATTTATGATGGTATCAATTTAGTGATTCTCAATAAAATGGTTGAGCAATTATCTCTGAAGGGACATGTTTAGTACTTTTGCTGTAAGGTCAGGAGTAGAATAGGTAGGTCAAATTATAGTTATACTTTTAGTTTGTTTGGGAAAATTCCACACTTATTTTTAATAGCTGCATCAATTTTCACACATGCCTTCTGTTGAACAAGGTTCCAATTTCAAAAGGTAGGGTTACAGTACTGAGTATGTCCAGGTTACTAACCCAGGGAGGCCAAAAGGACCATGTTTTTGTAATCATCTTATATTGGAATGAAGTGGACTGTTATAATTTTCTTAGTACAGGTCTTGGCTATGCTTAAGGAACAAAATTAAGGTCAGTGTCTTAATGTTTTAACCTTATCATCTGTTCAGGACTCTATAATTTAAACTATTCTCCAGGCTTAATAGGATCATTCTTAATTTACAAAATATAATAAAAATGGTTTTCTTCCAATTAAAATAAAGGCATATTGGACTGGCTTTTCAATTATGATGAATATATGAAGAAGATAGAAACAAAAGGATTAAAATAATCTATTACTTGATAAACATATTCTTTTCCATGATGCCATTAGCATTAGTATGTTTTTAAAGAATCATTTTATTTTCAATTACATATATGTGCTTGTGTGTGTCTGTGTGTGATTATGAATACATACATTAATGTAAATATAGGGGCCAAAAGGATGTCTACTACCCTTGGGTTAGAATTATAGGCAACTATGAGGCATGTGATGTAAGTGCTAGGATTCAAACTTCTCTCCCCTGAAAGAACAGCAAGTATCTTTGACCAATAGACCATCTTTCTTGTCTCTGTAGTGTATCCTTTTGATTATTCAACTAATTTACCTAAAAGTATTTAACTTACACAGTTATGTGTTAATTTATTGTGTTAACTTATTAGTTCTCATACTGTATGTAGCGACACTTTGGTTTATATTTTAAAAATAATTGTTCTGCTGATGCTTTCCTTTGCCAAATCTCAAGTTCTTAGTCTTTTTTCTAGGGCAACCCTAAACCATTTCATTGTTTTATTACCAATTTTAACCTTATAAAGTAGTCCCAGGTATTAAAAAAATATAATTATTAATCTAAAGAACAAAGAAATCAAACAGTGAGGAAAGACACATAAAGGACAGACTATAGAGCACCGTGAACGTGTCCTAGTAGGGTACTGAACAGCAGGAGGTAAACAGAAACAATATAGAAGTAATACCATGGGAAGAAAGTCTTTCCGGAATGCCAAATGGTGGACAATCTGAAAATTAATCAGTGTGTGATAAAAATGTGCTGAGATACTTTTGGAAGATGAATGTGACTCATTATTTGCAAGGTCACTTGCAGTGAAAGATTGGGGCAAAAGTCAATTCCTAGATGGCAAGGCCTTCTAAGTTGGAAGTGAAACACACAGACAGTAAATGCAGGAGATTTGGCTGAATAAGCTTATTCTTCAAGGTAAAGGAATGCTACAGTGTTAGCTAAAGGCTAGGCTGATCAAAAGAGATCATTTTGTTTCATCTTTGTCTTTTAAATCTTCAGAGCCCTGAAAGCTTTAAACGATTTTGGGATGGGGCTTTTGAAGTATATAAATTTGATAGAGGACATAATGAAAAATACATAGAAATAACAAAAGACAGGGGGAGACAGGATATAGACTGAAGAAAGAGAACCTTACCAAAAATAAAACACTTCTGATGGACAAAGATGGAGAAATGAATGGAAAAATAAACAGCCATTTATATTGTATCTAGGACTGGGGAGGGTTTTTTTTTTCTGATGATGTTTTTAAGAGATTAAAAAAATAGCTAATTTAGCAAGATATTTAGCAAGTCTGGTTTTTATTAGCAATTAAGATACATCCAAATTGCCTAACTTAGAAGAATATAAATCTTTGAGTCAGGGACACTGAAATTGTAGAATATTTAACAGTAAAATTGATTCATCTTCAGGTGAGAGAAGGTGCTAATTTTGCTTCATAAAGACATGCCTGCTTTTTGACCTGTATACTCAACCAGCAAACACAAACTGATGTAGCTATTCAGGACTTCAAACCCCGCATCCTGGGTTCTGCAGGACACTGAAGCCAGTGTATCTTTCTTTGGTTCCATGACATTAACTATCCATATGGTTCCTACTTACCATTTTGTCAGAACAGAATGGGAAATTGTAATTTTACTTTGGTAGGTATTCCAATACATTCAAGTGGGAAAAATATTCTTTTCACTTATTTTCATAGTCATTGAAAGTGATATTTTAACCTACTTACCTTAACCAGAATGTGAATGGGAATTAATTTGCTCTTGTATTTTTAGCTTTCCCCATGTTGGTGAAATGACCTCGACTACTGGACCAAAGAACAAATGTCTGTTCCATATTTAAGTCGGTAACAAAATTAAAACATAGTGAATGAGCTTTATTATTTTTTTCATATCCTAAATGTCTTCAGAAAGTTATCAGGGAAGAATTTATCAGTCTTTGTATACTTGTACCCATTGTCTCTCTCTTTTACTTGCTATTTAATTTATTTCACAGATGTGCCCAGATAAATATAATTCCCTTTTTTGAGGATTGTATTTAAGGAAGCAATTCAGAGTTTAAAGCATTCAGCTTCAAGGGTCATCACAGTAGCACCATATGTCAGCATCAGATAGTCCCTTGTAGAAACTCAGTGGGGTAAACAATGCAATGCATAAGTTTAGCACAGGAGCTTGCTTGCACCAGTTAAAGTATATTTGATATTCTACTCTTAATGATACTGTTTACCTGTACTGTGTATTGTTGTTTATAGAGGGCAGCTCTATCCATTTCTCATAGTTACAGAAATAGTTGCAGTTTCTGAATCATCCTAAAACACCTTCTACTTGAGAATATGTACACTATTACTCCTGCTAAAACTGCCCATCTTAAGACATTGTTATTGCTTCTAGCTAAAATAATAGGAACAGGAGAGATGTTCAGGTGTAAGAATTGAGGAATTATGTTTCCTGTAACAAAGACCTCATCAGGAGTCTGGTGGAAACAGCTATTGCTTTTTAGTGAAAAGCTCTTCCCTAGGCAGAACAACTTGACCTATTGAATGTGGAAGTATTTTTCATCCTTTGATTTTTTTCTATTAAATAAAACAGTAGCATCATTCCTTCTGGTAATTCTAGGAAAGCACAGGAAAGGTTTTCTTCTGCTTTAGTGAGTCTTCTTGGTTGAAACAAGGTAGGATCAACTTGTCAAGAAGTTCCCCAATGAAGGAGCTAGAGAAAGAACCCAAGGAGTTGAAGGGGTTTACAGCCCCTTAGGGGGAACAACAATATGAACTAACCAGTACCCTCAGAGCTCCCAGGGACTAAACCACCAACCAAAGAGTACACATGGAGGGACTCATGGCTCCAGCTGCATATGTAGCAGAGGATGGCCTAGTCAGTCATCAGTGGGAGGAGAGGCACTCTTGGTCCTGTAAAGGCTCTATGCCCCAGTGTAGAGGAATGCCAGGGCCAGGAAGCAGAAGAGAGTGAGTGGGACGGTGAGAGCTGGTGCAAGGGGAAGGGAATAGTTTTTTTTTTTTTGAGGGAAAACCAGGAAAGGGGATATCATTTGAAATGTAAATAAAGAAAATATCTAATAATAATAGTAAAAAGGTTCATGACCACCTAGTAAAGTGCACATCTCCCTGTATGGCTGTAGGGCTCACAATGCTTCCACCCTGGTTTCATCCTCACACCAACACTACTTATTTTATGTCAACCAGACTAATTAGTCAGTTATTGATCTTTGTCATCACCTTATATTTTATTTGCTTGAAATTGCCCTTCCTGGTACCCATCAAGCTAGTTCATTACCATTGCTGTCATTCAGTTGAGTGCAAGGGTCTTTAATTGGTACTTGTTCTCCCACATCTCTCCCCATGACCTGTTTCTCACTACTTTTTCTAAAATTCACTTTACATCCTGATCACAGCCCCTCTTGCTCCTCTTCTCCCAGTTCCACCCTTACAAATACCTCTCCTCAGTTACTCCCTCCTATTCTCCTCAAAGAAGGGGAAGCTCCCCCTTGGGTACCATCCTATATCTTCTCTCAACCAGCTAGTTCTGGCAGGGGATGGAGATCCAATGGCAAGCACAGAGTTAGAGAGGGCCTCTGCTCCAAATATTAGGGGACCCACACAATGACCAAGCTACATATCTGCTACAAATGTGTACAGGGTATAGGTTTAGCTCCTTCATTCTTCTTAGTAGTGGTTCAGTCTCTGTGAGCTCCCATGGTTCCAGGTAAGTTGATTCTTCTTTGTGGTGTTCTTGACCCCTCTGCTTTGCTCAATATTTCACCCCACTCCTCCACAGGACTTCTTGAGCTTTGCCTGATATTTGATCTCTGCATTTGTTTTCATACACTGATGGATGAAGCCTCTCAGAAGATAGTTATGCTAGGTTCCTGTATACAAGAATAACAGAATATCATTAATAGTGTCAAGGGTTGGCTTTCTTCCATGGAATGGGTCTCAAGTTGGAACAGTCATTGGTTGTCTGTTCCCTCAGTTTCTGTTCCATCCTTATCTCTATTTCTCACTTCTTAACTCTTTATATTCTTCCTTTCACACACATACACACACGTGCACACACACACATGCACACACACATACACACACATACACACACATGCACACACACATACACATATGCACACACACATACACATATGCACACACACATACACACACATGCACACACACACATGCACACACATACACACACATGCACACACACATGCACACACACATGCACACACGCATACATACATATACACACATGCACACACACATACACACACATGCACACACACATACACACACACACACACACACACATACCTATTTGTCAATTTTCTCCCTTCAGAAAATGAATTCGACACCTTTAGGGATTAAATCTTTCACATTCAGTGCTGCACCCTCAGTGTCTAAAACAGGAATTGGATGGCCTCAGAACACATAGTAAGACTATTTCAAAGGAAAAAAAAATCTGTGAAAATAAGAAAATATTTCTTTTTCATGGTTTTCTGGATTAGGAAAAAGAAAAGAATTTAATTGTTTCAAAGTAAAGTCTGAATATTTGTGTTCTACCAATCCATCTGTCTTCTGAAGCCTCTTCAGGCTCCTCTGAGTTGTTGGTTTGGGGCATCTCTATACATTTCAAGAATACTTCATGAATTGAGTTCAATGATGTGATGCATTTGTATTGGGAAATTGGGCTGTCCCTTGGTCATGAGGGATGAATGACAGCCACCTGCAGCAAACAGCTCTTTTGGCTTCCATTTACAGAGTTGACCGTAAAAGGGATCACTTTAACTTTCAAGACTATAGTCATGAAGCAAAGTATTTGATAGGCCTGCATTTCCAGCCATCTATGCCAAGACAGATGGTTTATAAAGGGATGGAGGCTGTGTTGCTTTGGATGTAGGAAACTCTTCCAGAGGCTAAAAGTACTGCCCAATCCTGTTGGCCAGTGGGATTTTGCTATATTTGATTGTGATGTATACTTTTCTGTATTTGATTTGTGTATACTGATGACTGTCTCTGTCTGGAGTATTTAGTCAAATAGAAAAAGAAAAAGAAATTATAGTTGTTTTACAGAGAAGCATGAAAGTTTGAGATGCAGATTTTTTTTTTAGAGGACTCAAAAAAAATTATTCTACTACATTAATTCTTATAAAGATAGCTGGAGATAAACCTCACAATAAGCCAACGATGGAGCACTGAAGTCTGATAACTGATCAGAATTTCCTGTTAAATAGAATAATAAATTATCAAAAAAAAATGACTAAAGGATAGACACAAGCTGTTTGTAACTTTCTCATGGCCAAAGCAGTTCACTGTTTACTTAGTCCCTGTGAAGCTTTATTCTATGGATTTTCTAATCTCAATATTGATTTTTATCTCATTTTGTTATTGCCAGTTAAACATGTAAATCCTTAACATTCAGCAATTATTTCACATGTGTGTGTGCATGCTAATTTACATTTTACAATTTATGTTTTTTTCCCACAGAATCAGATTACCCTAGTTTTTTCTCCTTTATTTTCTTTATTTACATTTCAAATGTTATCCCATTTCCAGGTCTCCCCTCTGGAAACCCCCTATTCCATCCTCACTCCCACTGCCTCTATGAGGGTGCTCCCCCACCCACCCACCCATTCCTGCCTTCCCTCCCGCATTCCATTATACTGGGGCATCGAACCCCCATAGGACCAAGTGCTAGTCCTTTCACTGATGTCCAACAAGGCCATCCTCTGCTACATATGCAGTCAAAGGCATGAGTCCCTCCATGTGTACTCTTTGGTTGGTGTTCCCTTCGCTGGGAGCTCTGGGGGTCTGGTCAGTTGACACTATTGCTCCCTCCACATGGCTGCAAACTCCCTCAGCTCCTTGAGTCCCTTCTCCAACTCCTGCTGCTAGCATCTGCCTCTGTATTTGTCAGGCTGTGGCAGAGCCTCTCAGGAGACAGATGTATCAGGCTCCTGTTAGCAAGCACTTCCCGGAATAAAAATGACCCTGAGATTCCACCTCACGCCAGTCAGAATGGCTAAGTTCAAAAACTCACATGACAGCAGATTCTTGCAAGGATGTGGAGAAAGAGGAACACTCCTCCATTGCTGATGGGATTGCAAGCTGGTACAACCACTCAGGAAAATGGTTCACACAGGGGCTCACAGAGAGCCTGCATAGATCTGCACCAGGCTCTTTGTATACATGATGTGGTTATTTAGCTTGTGTTTTTTTTGTGGGATTCCTAACAGTGGGAGTTGGGGAGGGGTGTCTTTGATTATTTCACCTGCTCTTGGGACTCCATTCCTCCTACTGAGTAGCCTTACCCAGCTTTGATATGTGGATACATGCCTAGTCTTACTGCATCTTATTATGCCGAGTTTGGTTGATAATCACTGGGAAGCCTGCTCTTCCCTGAAAGGTAGTGGAGAAGCGATGGATCTGGCGAAGAGAAGATGTTGGAAGTACTAGGAGTGGGCAGGAAGGGAGGCTGTGGTTGGGATGTGCTATATAAAAGAAGAATAAATAAAATTTACAAAAGGAAATAATAGCAACCAAGGGAAACAGCAATATATTGTTGAGGGGTCTCTTGGGGTTCCCTGGCCAACAACTCAAAAATAGGTTCCAATGCCTGGCTACATAGTTTCGCTACATAGTTTGTGTTGGGAGAACTATTATCACATATTTGATGTAACTTGATTATGTATTCTTAGGGCTATAGATATTTTCTATTCCTAATATCTCTGTTCTTTTTATTCTCCTCTCTAGAGATTTCTCTTTGTACCTTCTCTGTGGTCTCCTTTTAATTCTCTGGTTGCTGTGGTTGCTCTAGGTACTAAACCCACATCTAAGGCACCATGGTCACAGCACTTAGAGAAATGGAGTTGTAACTACCTTGGACACCTCCTCCCTGAGGATTAGTTCTTCTAACACCCAAAGTTATTCTGCAATCTGCCTGAAGAGAAAGTCAATCAGTAGTCCTATAGGACTGAAAATTCTGTGAACTACAACAATGAGCAGCCTAGCATGATCTCCCCTGAGGGGCAATAGTGGCACTTACATCTTAGGTGTAACAAACAGCTGGCTAATTGGACTCAATGTCTACTAAATCAAAGACAATTCCTGTCTAGTGCTATAAATCTATGCAATTAATTGTGGTTAGTCACCCATAGACCCTAGAGGAGAAACTACTACTGCTATTTCTTTGAGCCAGCATAATTTCTAAATGCATTATAAATGCCTATCTTCATACCCACACATAAGTGTAGCTATGACTCTCATCAAAAAAACCTTCTTTTTGCAGCAGCTGGAGTTCATCACAGGAATCCACAAGTCAAAAAGAACAGCTGTACTAAATACAAAACAAACAAAAAGACTTTATATATTTATGTTCATTTAGGAAAATACCAGTAGTGATGTATTATTTTGAAGTATACAGTTAATATGTTTGGAGTTATTTAAAATTTATATTGAGAAAAATGTATTTTCACTATTGCTGTAGACGAGCATCTACATAAGACTGTTAAATTGATTGTTGTTTTATATCAAACAACTTTAATAGTACTTATTTGTATTGTTATAATATTTTATAAATTTTAAGGAATATGACAAAAAAGATATTGTAGGTATTGAAAGGGGGATCTCTGGGAGGAGTGGGGGTACAAAAGGGAAACAAGAATGTGATTTAATTCTATTTACTTAAAATATGGTTTTAAATGTTAACAAATTCAGATAAATTGAAATCATGTAACTTTTCTCATCATAATGCAATAAAACTTAAAAAAATTATTAGCTGTAAAAAAGAAAAGAACAGCTGATGATAGGGTAGTGAATTCCAACTGATATCTCTACAATGGAACCTCTCCAAGACTGAGGCATCATCGTGAAAGAAGGGGCAGAATAATTGTATGATCCAGAAGACCAAAACATTTGCTTTGAGCCTGTACCTACTATTTAAGACAGATAAACTAGAAAAGTAGAAACTCAACAATATGATAACCAAGCAAGACCTGCAAAATGACAACACTAGTTCATATGCCAACATTCCCAGGACCTCGCCATTAGATAGAAACAAAAGCAAAAAGAAAACAAAAACACTTTATAGCTAATTAATTAATGCTGGGAAAGAGATTCTGTCTTCTGGATGTACCCCTTGATAGATTATCCAATCTGAGTAGTCAGCCTTAAGCCAAACACATGCCAACAACATAAATGGAATCAGCAGATATGCAGTGTGTGTGTGTGTGTGTGTGTGTGTGTGTGTGTATGTGTAAAACAATACTAATTAAGGAAGAAGAGTTCATAAATGAGAGAGTGGGTGAGCATGGGAAGGTTTGAGGGATCGTGGCAATAGATAGTATGTGAACTTAGTAGACGTGTAGGAATTAAAACAGTACTTAAAAGCAAAGAAAAGAATCAGCAGTCAGTCCATAGCTTTCTAGAACCTAAATAGTAAGCAGCATTTTTTCTTAAGTACATGGTTTTATACTATAGTGCTTTCTACTCTTAATAAATTTTAAAGTTATAATTCACATAAAAATGGTACATATTTTTGTCTGAGCATGACACCAAACACTAAACCCTATTCTTCACACACACACACATACACACACACACACACACACACACACACACACACACACACACATGAATGGCTGTAGACAGAACTGTGTTCATCTAATAAATAGTACATAATGTGTTTACGTCCATCCATGTGTATGTGTATATGTATAATGTTTATTGTCATTCCTTGGAATTATAATCAACTGCCTTCCTTCACACTTCCCATTCTTCCCTAATTTTATTTTGTGTTTCAAATCATTGTAATTAAGTTTTCTGGTTTCTGATTACTTATTTGACTTTAGTCTTACTGACTATGTACTTTGATTTTTTTCAAATGGCAAATTTCAAAAGTCAGTTTAACATGGCATGTTGTAGATTTAATCCTTCAAAATTCCAACTTTTGTCTTAGTGATATGAAGACTTGTTCATTCAATCACTTTTCTACTTTCTTCCTTGCTCTGTGAGAACCAGATAAGTAAAGTATAAGCATTGTTAATATTTATTACTTTGCTTTCATTATGTTATTTTATTTGCACTGCTGAGACTCAAACTTAAACCTTACAAGTGCTAGGCCTGCACTCTACTTCTGAGCTACATTCCCGTTTTCAATTCCACACACTTTGCTATTGGTCTGCCACAGAAGTGTGGGGACTCAGACAAGTGAGCATCTTTGATACTAAGGTCCCTCCCTAGAAGGGAAAAGATTGTAGGACAAACTCAGTTTATTGCACTGGGAGGATGTACTGGGCGTTCCTCACATCCTGGGAGGTCAGGAAGCAAGGAAAGTCCAGAATCAGAGCTGGACATCACCTAGAGAAAGAAACTTTGGTACCCAGGTCTGTCACCCAGGTCTTTTATCTTTTGATACAGTGCCACAAACTAGACTGGAGTTCAATGCATGAACCTCTCAAGATAATTCAGATTCAAACCAAGACCTTTGCCAACAAGTTGACACCCCCTTTAACTTTTACTTAGAAGATTAACTTTTCACTAAACAAATAACTGTTGACTTAATGCCAAGGTTCACATCTGTCTTTCAATACATTTCCACTCAGTGTCAGTAGCCATCCTTAGAGGAGACCCAACTAGCTTTCATTTTCACTGATAAATTTTGGAATCTTTCTCATTTAATGTCCATCATTTGTTCTTTTATATATATTTTTTAAATTAAGCAACATATTAGTTGTGCTCTTTTATACCCATTTATATACCTTCCCTCTCATGGTTGCAGATAGACAGATTCCATGACTACAGAAAAGTAATTGGAACTAACTGCTAACTATTTTAATGAGAATGTCTTGGGAGTCATGGAATTCACCAGATAGTGAAGCTGGACAAGTCAGCTAACCAAAAAGTCTGAAGGAATATAACCTCTCAGACATACGTACTTATTTGAGTTACATCATTCCTACATGGATTCAGAACACCCATCTTAAAGAAATGAGAATCGAAGTTCCAGTCATTCTATTCTTCTGGCTATGTTTAAAGAAACAAGTGTATCAGAACCTTGTGGGTTTGCTCCATATATACACTAAGAACATGGAGTTAGTCAAATATCAAGTAACTAAACTTTCTTCTATTTTGCAACAGAAATTCATGTTGGGGGACATTAGATTTTATTTGTTTGCTTGTTTTCTTTTTCTCTTGAAACTATTGTTCATTGGTGGGAAAACATTCAGAATTTGTATACCAAGTATATTATTAACCAAACTAATAAAGTTTAGCCATTACCTCCTCTCTACTTTATTGTCTGTTAGTTGCTACATAGCAGATGATGATATGCTGAGCTATTCTTGACATTTAAATTTGTTCAGGCTTAGCAAGAAAAGAAACTATGCTCTGCTTGATTGATATCGGGAACATCCATTCAGATAGTCCATATATATATATATATATATATGTATATGTATATGCATTATGCTTTCCCCTCAAACATAGTACTATGTGCTAAATGTAAACTGGTAAGGATGGTCAGTATTGCTATGGTGGTCAAGCTCATATTTCACAGAGGAGGGAATTCAGAAAACAAGAAAACCACAGGAAGAAAATGATGCAGTATTTGCCACTTGCAAGGAGTTCTGTTAATGAAAAAAAAAGAAAGAAAGAAAGAAAGAAAGCGCAACTAATGGTTAATTCCTATGCATTGTTAAAGTTTCTTTGTTATTCACTCTTAAGGAGAGCTAAGGCCAGCTGTACTAGGAGAGACCAGATGTGCTGCTGTCATGCAAAATGAACAGGAGTGCAGTAGTGATGAAGTAAATGGGTGGGAGCTGAATGAGAACCAGGGTGAAGGTCAGGAAAAGAAGGTTAAATGAACAAGGAATGCAGAAGATGCAAAGGCTGGGTACAGGCAGAAGGTTGGGGTGCTCAAAGAGCAGAAGCATCAGGTATAGGGCACTCTTCCTCAACTGTTGTCTCTCATCAGTCACTGAGTTTATGATTCCAGAAACAATTTCCAAAAAAGTCAGGATTGTTTTATGTCCACGTAATTGGAGAAATGTATAGAAAAGACAGATTAATAATTAGAAGAACATTTCTATGTAGCAATAAAGCTGTTGTGATACATTCCCTTGCTAAGCATCACAAATCAGCTGTAAACATGGGCTCTTTCCACAAGGCTTAGTTTACAAGAGACCACAAACCACAGCTGAGACCACGTTTAATGATCAAGCACAACCCTGACATTTGAGTCTCAGTTATGAAGCTCTTAGGGTTTATTTAAAGAGTTCACACTGGCTTGTTTAACCACAAGAATGCAAATTATCTTAAGGTTTGGGACTTGTGCATTTCTTAGGGGTGTTATTTAAATAAAAAAGAAAGAAAAAGGAATCATGATGAAAAGCATTTGAATATAAGACATTTATGAGGGTAAGGGAGGTCCTCTGGTTCGTCTTCCTTCCATTCCTCTTTCTCCGTTTTCCTTTTTTACCGTACATGTGTATTACTGGAGATTATCTCCAGTCGGTAGGTTTACAATATTACTAACATATCCAGTAGTGAGTGAGTGAATAGTTGTAATGAACATATTTCCATTTTTTGTATACTTAGCATTACAAAATATAATAAAGCTAGAACGGGTGTCCCCCTACCTTGCCTTTCGGCTTCACTACTGCTGGTGGCAGGCTTGAGCTGAGCCGGCACAGAGTGCTGGGACCCAACTCCCAGGGGGAATGCTGTTAGTCTGTACATAATCATGGCTTCATTGGACATTCTCAGAGAATTGCTGTTACTGGATTTAACTAACTGATGTTTATGTCACAATGTCCGAGGAAGTGAAAAGTGTGGTTGATAGAAAGTGTGTCTATAGACAGTGACAAGAACCTGGCCTGAAACTACCTTTGGGGATCACCAGGCAATGAAACCTCATTCATTCATTCATTCATTCATTCTCTCTCTCTCTCTCTCTCTCTCTCTCTCTCTCTCTCTCTTTCTCTCTCTCTCTCTCTCAATCAATATCTTTGTTAAGAGTAAAAAAGAATCACACACTAGATTTCAAGTATCATGTATACCCCCAGACTCCCTTTGTTAAAGGAAAAAAACAAAAAAACCAAAGCAGAAGTCTTTAGCTCTTTCCATATATTATTTTTTCTCTTCCCCCTCTTTTCTATTCAGTAACATAGAGCTATCAGACATTACAAACTGAATGGACCTAACAAATAGTTACAGAGCATTTCACTCAAATACAAAAGAACATATGTTTAAATCAAACCATTCTCATATTTTCCATGTCAAATGGGAACAGATAAAATGCTATCTACAACATTTAGAGCCAACTAGTTCCCCACTGCAGCCGGCACAGTTTAAAGCAGCTCCATAATGATAGCCATTAGCAGTTTATTTTAACCAGGTAGAGACTGCAAAGAAGCAGTGTGACCCACACGGGGAATCTTAAGGACAGCTTGTGGACAATTTTAAATGACAATAAAACTGGGCCCAGGAAATGAGATAGACACTAGGAAATCAGAAGATTCAAGTGGGCATAAACTCTTGGACTATCTACATCTTTAACAGTTAGTGTAGACGATCTGCCTGTATCTACTAACACTGCTTGATTTCTGTTTCTCCCTTCACCATCTATTTCCCCTAGCTTCTATTCTTGTCACCAAAAAAGGTTTCTTTTTTGTTTTTTTTTTTTTCATAAAATCTGTACAATTTATAAAGTTATCCCCAAATTCTGTGTTGTTCTTCAGGAAATGCTCTGTTCCCTGCCTCCAAATCTCATACAGCAAACTTAAGATTCACATACCTCCTTTCACTGCTGCTTAAATAAGTGTCCACTTATTTCATGAGAAATGGGTTTTCCACATAAACGTTTCTTTATTTAGGTGTCTCTTGTTCTTATCTTCTTACAGATGTTTGTACACTTTGTTTGTATACTCCGTATTATAGTTATTTGCAGTCATGGTTACACTCTACCACCCAATAGTCTGCCTCCTTAATTCTCCATATTAGTTTGTATTGAGTTAGTGACTAAAGGTCAGAGAAAATGGCAGCAACCTCACTGTCATGTGGACAACATCCCTTCGGTATCCTGCCTGGTACATAGAAGAAACAAGTGAAAAGGATTGACTAATTCGGTTGTTAAAATTTTCCAGAAGAAAAAATGCACACAAATAAAATATGTGGCCTCACCATCCATAAACACTCAGTTTCCCACTGGGACATCACAGCAAGCTCCAGGTCAGCCTGGACTAGGATGGCACCCTGTATCAAAGAAACAATGGAACACAAACGGCAACAGCAAGGACTGAGTTACAAACCCTCTGTAGTGGTGGGGCTAGACAGGTGGCTCCGAGGTTAAGAGATAGCTACTGCTCCAGAGGACCTGGGTTTCATTCCAGCACCCAAATTTTGGTAGCTCACAAGTTGTAACTCCTGTCTCGGGATGGACACTCTCTTCTGTGTCCTGCAGGCACTGTCATACATACATACATGCTGACAAAATACCTGTACACATAAAAATAAAATCTTTAAAATAAATCTTCTGGAGTCCTGAGTAGTTTGGAGAAATGTATTTTGGTGTTTTAGTGCACAGCAGGGGAATTCATGTGAGGATAATGCATGGTATTTGGCTACAAGTAAGTTTTTAAATGTTATCACAAGATGGGACTGGAGAGATGGCTCAGCAGTCAAGAGCACTGACTGCTCTTCCAGAGAGGTCCTGAGTTCAATTTCCAGCAACCACATGGTGGCTCACAGCCATCTATAATGAGATCTGATACCCCCTTCTGATGTATCTGAAGACAGCTACAGTGTACTCACATACATAAAATATATAAATAAATCCTTTTAAAATTTTATCACAAGAAAAATAATAGATGTCTGAGAAGATAAATATGTTTACCTTTATTTAAACATCCTAATAATAATATATATTTATTATACACACACATACACATTTATATCATCACAAGATCCCATATAGATATGTACAACCTCATTTGCCAATTTAATAATTGAATTTAAAAACCCTGTATAAAATTTTATATTTTCTAAATCTATTTCCTAGATTTACATATTAGTTGAGAGTTTATGTTTTGTTTAAAGTTGCCATTTTTTTCATCATTTGAAATTACACTGTTTTAGTAGAAGAACAAAGGTCTTATTTCCACCTACAGATCTTTTGTGTGTTGGTTAAGTGCTCTATAACAATTTGTTAGAGCCATTCAGTTTGTAACGTCTGATAGCTCTATACTATTCTGTTTAATTTTTGTCGATGGCCTGTCCATTGGTGAGAGGGAGTATTGAAATCTCCCACTATCAGTACCTGAGAATCAACATGTGATTTAAGCTGTGTAGTATTTAATTTAAAAATGTGGGTGCCCTTTGTTTGTTTTAAATGTCATCTTGTTGGGATTTTTCCTTTAATGAATATGTAGTGTCCTTCTCTATCTCTTCTGGTTAGTTTTGGCTTGACATCTATTTTGTTAGGTACTAAGATGGCTATATGAGCTTGCTTCATTGCACCATTTGCTTGGAATATCTTTTCCCAATTCTTTACACTGAGGTAGTATCTATCTTTGATGTTGAGATGTTTCTTGAATACAGCAAAAGAATGGATGGGCTTTTGCTTCTACTCTGTTAGTCTATGTGTTGTTATTGGGAAATTAAGACCATTGATATTAAGGTATTGATGATTCCTGTTATAATGGTGTTGTTGTTGTGGGCTGGGGTGAGATGTATGTCTGGGTGTTTGTGTGTGTTTTGTGTGTGTGTTCCCATCCCTTGATTTTGCTGCTATGAAATTGTTTATTCCTGTGTTTTCATGGGTGTGATAAGCTTCTTTGGTTGGGCTTTCCTTCTAGTACTTTCTGTAAGGATGTATTTGTAAATAGGTATTGTTTAAATTTATCTTATCTTATTTTCTCCATCTATGCTAATCTAAAGCGTTTAGGGGTTTAGTAGTGTGGGCTGGCACCCATGATCTCTCAGCATCTGTAGGACAACCGTCCAGGCTCCTCTGGCTTTTGTAGTCTCCATTGAAAAGTCAGGTATAATTCTAATAGGTCCGCCTTTATATGTCACTTGGTCTTTTTCCCTTGCAGCTTTTTTCTTGCTTTGTTCTGTAGGTTTTGTGTTTTTGATTACTAAGTCCTAAGAGGATACTTTCTTTTCTAGTACATTATA